>MU004193.1:1630578-1771810 GCA_010093605.1 Lophium mytilinum | reverse complement strand
ATATGCTATATTAAGAAACTAAGTTAAATATTAGGTATCTAATAGTTAAAATAGTACTAGTAGTAATAATATAGACGCTTTATTATAAAATAGTACTTCTATATACTATAACTACTATAACTTACTATATTTATCTATTTTATTAGGTTAAGTATTAAACTATTTTTTTAAAGGGGTTTAATATATAATTATTATTAAGTAGTATAGCTTAGCTTCTATATAAATCTAAATAGACTATATCTACTTAGTATATCTAGTATTAGCCTAGCGCTATTATAGTATATACTAGTACTACTTAAAATATTCTAAGTATTATTAGTATATATAAAAATAAATATATATATTTAATATTTAAATAGCCTAACCCTTATTAAATTAGCGTCCCTATATAAAATATACGCTAGTAATACTAAATTATATAGAGAACTCTTAGAAACTAACCCTTTTTATTACTACCGTTGTTTACTACCGTTGTTTACTACTATTACCCGATGACACCAGTAATAATATTATTACTAGCTACCGTTGTCATTACGGTTAGGGTTACGAGCGGCATAGGATTGTGACTATAAAGGGCGTTTGAGCGGCATGGGCTTAGGAGTGGTTGGCACTGAAATGGAATTAGCGGCGGTATAGCAGCTCACCTCATCCTGAACGGCCATCGTGGTTTGAACGTTCTCCTCTTTCTGAATGGTCTCCTCCGTCTAAACGTTCAGAGGACCACTGTCATCCAGGAGACCGCGTCCTTATCTCCAAAATTTGCGATCATTTCGATCTCAGTCACACCCAAGACGTGTCGAGCACCCTATATTCGACAGCCCAAAGCAGAACGCAAGTAAGGAATGAGATAGCCAGCTTGATGCAGTTAACAGCGCTAGTTTCTGCTGCATAACGCCCTCTCCCCTACTATCTAGCAGCTCCGCTGTTACCTCTGAGACGCAGGGACCTATCCGGGTTGAAATACGAGGCGGTTGGCGGCCTGCGACATCTCCTGCGACATCTCCTGCGACCTCTTTAACTAGGCCTCATTTTCAATTATAGCCCATGTGCTCGTAGACCGGAATTTGGACATTTGATTGCCCGCTAGACGTCGCCTTTCATCCTCGATGAGCGACCTAGGGCAAAGGGCGACCTCTTAAGTATCGCCAATGGAGTCTCCTAAGCTTCAGTGCACCCTCTGTGTTTGAGTCCTGTGCGTCTGGAGATATCTAGGGCTTACGGCTTATACTTCAAAGATATAGGAAAGCTCCCAGAGAAAAGAAAAGGATTGATGCAAACAGAGATGTTTCCCACGGTTGGGTTGCAAGCGTGGACGGAGTCAAAAACAGGAGCTGAAGGCTCCCGTGTACGTGATGTTTTGCATGGAAAATAGTTTGCGTTCAGAGCAAAGTCGTCTACAATGCGGCTGTTTGGACGAAATCACGGGGTAGATGATACTGCGGTGTCTCGCAGGGTGGGAGGTGGGAACCAATCGGTGAACAGAAATCCCCGGGGTTTCGAAAACATGTTTAGCCACCAACTGTGTAAGACCATTGCCCAAGTCGCAAGATCCCGTTGTTTCGGGGAACCTGCAGCCAACGATGACGGCGAAATCCCGAAGCACACCGACGCACCTCTCCCCTGGTTGAATTCGAAGATGGGGGATATGTACCCTGACGAGACTAGATCTCCTCTCCCACCCTTTGGGCTACAACGCAGAACACCACCGACGAGACGGACAGTCAACACCCACAGACGCCTCTCCTACAGTTCGGCTGCAGCGTAAGGTCGAGCTCGGATGAAGCGCGGAGGGGAGGTTGGAAATACTTATGGAACGAGCAGATACCCCTGGGAACCCGGAGGCTGCCTCAGGTGCTACTCTCTACCCTCAAGTGGAAGACTTGGAAGCAGTATCCGTCGCGCCGGATGCTAACGTGCCGCTTCCTCCAGCTTCGCGAACCTGCCTGTGAAGCGTTCGCGTACACGAAGCAACGTAACTCGCGATTCGTATACGGCGATATATACCTTAACGTGAACAGACCGCTCGAGCCGTATGAGAGCGCGCTTGAAACCCCTGATTAGAGAATTCCTCTTCAGGGATGCTCGCATAAACTCCATGTACCAGCTCCTTGAGGCCATCGACTTGCGACAGCAATGACCTGAGCCTTGTGATCTCGGCCTTGGGAACTTTTACGTTGACGCCATTGCGTGGGCCTTGATGCCGTTGCGTAGAGCTCTACGCAAAGACACTTCTGACCAGAGTCAGCCGGTGGTTTGTAACCTGTCACCAGGTCCTCGCGGTGGAAGCATCTTTGGGAGCGGCTGCGTAGGCTTTGACGTGAGGACAATCAGTCGAGGCTCTCTGGGGAAATGGGAATTGCGTCATATCCTCCCAGCTTTCAACTGTAATCTGAAGCATGTTGCAACATGCCAATGCGGAATTGTAGGCAGATGCGTAGAACCTGCCATGATCGAGAGCATTGACTGACGGACTCGCCGACTCGCCTTGGCTGCAGCCAGCATCCCGGAACATGGGGAGCTGTTTTCAGACTCTATTCCGTAGACCTGGACATACATTGAACCAGCGCCTCGAGTCGGAGCTGATGGTTGATTGGCATCAGGGGGTTCGCATGTTTGCCGGCATCGACGCCACGGCAGCTGCGTTGTCATGGCGAAGGCGAGAGTGCGCACCAGAGTTTTGGAAGAGCTCATGACATGCGAGTCGTCCTTTTCGTGGGAATGAACGCGCATATTAGTGTTGATCTGACGGCGGTAGTCCGGTGATCAGAGCAGACATGGCTTACTCTGGAGAGCGAACTGGCGAGAGTATGATGGCAGGGAGAGCCCAGCTGATAACAACCGATAAGATTTCCTCGCAGGGTCTAGGCTTAAATCTGTGACTACGCAAACACGAAGAGATCACAGGGAGTGATCTTGAGAAGTTTCGCGGGATCAAGATTGAAGCGCCAATGTGGAGAGGAAAGAAAGCACGGCACGCTCGATAAGGGATCGCCACGCACGACTTCCGGTACTCATTCGCATAAATGTGATGTCCCAACGAATTACGACACTCTTCTTCAGTCGCAAAGCGATTCAGAATTCCGCGATGAACATTCAGTCGACCATTTGAGTTCCTGATAGGTGTAGTCGGCCTGCGGATACCGTCGCAAGCTGCGAGCGTGTTCGAAAACATCGCACCAAATCGTAACAGCGGAGGCGTTCCGTCAAATTTGCGGCTTCGAATGTTGAACCTGAACCCTGAGCGGTTGCATTTGCGACGTCGGACGAACGTGAAGTTGCGGCTTAAGGGGGTATCAGTGCACTTCGAACTTGATTGACTCTACCACACGCCCCGAAAGCCGTGATGAACTCGCTGGGCTGCTCTAGACATGGTGATAAAAAGTTTGGGGGTTCGTGGACTCTGGTTTGCGGAGGTCACTATACTTCTCAAGTCGGGAAAGGAGCAGCCAGGGTTAGGAACGTGGCCTTTCGCTCGACAGCTACGCGAAGGCGGATGGGTTCAGCTTACGGGTACACTAATACGCATCTCACCCCGGTAGGCGTGCGACTGAGATTAGCTTGACGCTGGCACAGCAGCCTTACCTCGTCATCTTAAGAGCTTCATGGCCTCGGGGACGCCTACGACAGACCAAAAAGACCGCCGTTGAGGGGTTTGAGAAATCTTCAGCGAGTGATAATCCTCAAGACCTCCCTGTCGGGTTAATGGAGTCAGCGACTTCAAACTCACATAGGGTTATGAGAAGGTCACGGTAGGAAAGCTTTGGGAAGAGTTCTCACGGGGATTAGAATGAGTACGCGCCTTGCAACAGGGCTACTCTTGAGATAAACGGGGCATAAAGAGTTTGAGAAGGGGTCGCAGTACCTATATTGCAATGCACACGATTAAATAGAGCAGAGAAAAGGCTCGGATAGGTAAAACGAGATGGTTGAAGAGTTGGAAGGTGGTGGTTTGCCTCGCATTGACAGCAACTCCCTGACTCCTGTGTATCCGATCTCAAAATATTTTTGCGTGTACACGACCTTGACTTGACACGCTCCAGCGCGTGTCCTCGGCTCTGGAACATATCACTTGCAGTAAGGACAAGCTGCAGGAATGAACGCGACGCGACATTAGCGCATTGAGCTATGCGAATGACTCGCAATAGAGCCGCATACTTTGCCGTGGGCGGCAGACCTGCGTGGAGTCTGGAAGGTGTAGAGCGTCCCGCGTTATATTATTGACTTAGAGGGATGCACCGGAGTCTAGCATCGACGCAACGGCAGCAGCGGCGTCACGGCAGGTATTAGGACAGCCGTCACAAGCTCGAGGGGAGCAAATTGGCAGGCTGTTCCAACCGGGGACAACTGTCAAGATCAATCCGTAGGGATGATGGCGCTGGAGGCAACTATATCAACGCAGAACCTCGGGACGGCTCGATGAATGGAAACGGGGACGCACTATATAGGGACTACCGAAAGGAGTCCTCTCATAGGATGAGAACAGAGGAGCGCTATCATGCTTTAATAAAATGAAGCAAGGAGCAAGAACGAGATAACGCCCTCGTTTGCAAGGTGAGATAGACATGTTTCTCCGGTAACGGGAGCTCAAAGAAGGGGCACTGCTAGTGAGAAGTGGGAAAGAACGCTGGAACGAACGGAGGCGAAGTCGCCGGAGCTCGCTCAAATCCTTTTCGAAAAGGACGCCACCTTGACAGGCCACTCCAATTGAGCGCCAATGCCAGTTCCTGGTGTCCCATGTAACCTGGTTGCGTGTATCTGGAAGATGTTCGAGAGGTTGGGCTTCCAGCATCGACGCAACCGCGGCAGCGCGTCATCGTCGAGAAGAGGGGTGTGCGTTTTTGAACATGCGAAGAAAGCAGGGCGCCCAGTCGTTCGGTGGTAGAAACGTGCGCATGGTCCAGTGTCAATTCGACGGAGCTTCCCACTTACAGTCTTGGAGACGAACACGTAAGGTAAACGGGCGAGGAAAACGGTGGGTGGCAAGATCATGTACCCAGGTATATACGCTTATCCCAGCTTCGATTCAACAGCGTTGAGCTGAAATCGACTTGACAGCGGCACGGTAGCTCACTTTTTCGCTTACAGCACTACGAGAAACCAAGGACAGCGCCGGTGAGAACCTCAATACGAGGAGAATGTCGCGCGGAGTCTCTTTAACATCTTCTAACTCTAAATAGCATCGAGGAGTCGAGAAGCCAGAGGCTGCCAGCAGGGGCTACATTCCGCGCTTGAATGAAAAATCCACAAGCCTCCGCAATAGCGCCGCTAGAATTTGCATAGGCACGCTGTCTTAGGGGTAATCCCTTCGCAGATTATACGATAGCGCTGATTGCTCTGAGGATGTGCATGCTGTCGCGGAACAAGAAGCCGTAGACCGAGTACGTAATGCATGACGATGATCGTGAGGCTATGTGCAAGAGACGACGTGCGCCTGCTCTAGCCCTCGCCACGACTCCCTGACAGATGTGCTGCCAGATAGAGCGGCTGTAATCAAACTCGAAAGCGCTGTCTGCGAAAGGCCCTCAAAAGGAAAAACATTCTGGCTACTCCCGCTGATGTGACCACGGAACAGCTTGACGAGTACGCTCTGAATCTACCTATTGAAGAGATGAGTAGGAAAGTTGGACGGCCAAGTAGAACGTTGCTATCTCTCAGCGATGGCAGAGTAGTCCACACCTTGCACATTCAACATCAACCTAAAATCTTCCTCCTTTTCGCCAACAAGGGGATAGATCGGTCGACTTCTCTAGGAGTGGGTGCCTCGCCTTGTTAAACGTAAAGAGACGCAGCACTCCACTCTGCAGTACTCTACCTGCGAGATCAACTCCAGGATGGCGGTAGAGTTCGCCGACTAGCTTACGACGAATGCCCACGAAGATCAGCTGCTAAACTCCAGCCGCCGGGCTGTGTTCCTTCGTACGGACGACAGGACGCACCTGAATCCCATGAACGATATGGCGGATCTTTGCTTTGCGTGGCTTCTTGCTTCCTGGAACCCCAGAGGTTACGCTAGCGAGTAAATCAGAGCTCGATAAGGAACCAGAGCTCGTCGAAGAATCAGAGCATTGCCTTGGAAGCTTTCTTGGAGCGGATCTGGGATACAGCGCAAAGGCAGACCTCACACGGCGCTTCTGCAGTATTACTTGGAACCCCACGAATGCACGCTCGCTGAAGGATTCTAGGATTGACCCAAAAGCTTTCCTGGAACGCATGTTGGGTACAGCGAAAAGGCAGACCCCAACACGGAGAGTCTACAGAAAACCTCCCCGGACCCGGAGATCTGCGCTGAAAGCGAGGTAAACTTCCGCCTATGCCACGGCCAGCCCTGTAGGCTCTCACAAAAAGCCGGCGTACCATTCAAACTCCTTGGAACTTCAAGAAAGCACTCTCGATGAGGAGTCAGAGCATTGTCTGGAAAGAACAGATGTATGGATACAACGAAAAGGCAGATCCCAACACGGCGACCGTTCCCATTGAAAGCGAGGTGAACTCCTGCCTATTCCTCGGCCAACCCCCGTTACTCTAGCAACAATCCGGCGTACTGCCTCCAGTCCTCGGATACCCAAGAAAGCGCGCTTTGGATCCCAAAAGAGCACGCTCGCTGAAGAATCAGAGCGTCGTCCCAGAAGCTTTCCTGGGACGGACCCGAGATGTGCGAAAACAGCAAAAGGTAGATCTCAATACAGCGAGTCTACATGAAACGCTCATGGACTCGGGGCCTGAACACGAGGTGAACTTCAGCCGTGAACGTCAGCCGTGAACTTCAGCATATTCTTCCATCTGTCCTCATCGCTCTGGCAAAAACCGGCGTACTTCTCCCGTTCCTTTGTACCCCAACAAAGCACCCCTGGAACACCGAGAGAGCACGCTCGCTAAAGAATCAGAGCATTGTCTCGAAAGCCTTACGGATGCGTGGGTACACGAAAAGCAAGCCGACACAGTAATGAAGAGTGAACTCATGCCGCTATCAACAATCTTGTGCGAATCATCGTTTACGGCGGTGGTGATAAGGAGATCCAGAAGCTTCGAATCATCAAAAAAGCACAGTGCCACAGACCCGGATACAGCCATTGAAACGTGCGTGATGAAGAGCGCGGCTCTCACGAACGGTAATGCGGATCTCCACTTCAATTAGCTCTCTAAACAACGAACCTGCGAGGAGATCATGTGTGCTCTGGCTGCGAGAAGATTATTTGGGTTCTTCTTGTGGGGGCATCATGGGGTCTGGAAACGTCAACAGATGCCAATCATTCAGGCGCGTGAGACGACTCCAACTCTTGAAGTCCTACGCACCTCCAAATGATGCAAACACGCAGCGCAGGATGTTCCGAGTTCCCCGTGAGAAGATACCTAGGTGTTAAAGGTTTTTTGGAGAGTGCTTGCAGTGATACTCTACCCGTCTGTTGGCAATGTCTAGGGGCCGAGGAGGCATGAATCTCTTTGCAGAGCTATCAGAAACATTCACAACCCTGCGCTAAAAGGTCGAGCTGGAAAAATCAAAGCTAAACAAGATTTTCGGCTAACAAGCAGACACGAACGGACCACTACCGTATAGCCTCCTCAGGTCCAACCTATCCCTTCAGCGTCAATGACGAAAACTCCACGCAACGAACCTGCGGGAAGATCATGCAAGCTCTAGGAACGTCAAGAGACGGCCCCGTTCCACTCCACGGCACAAATCTATGAAGGGATCATGCGGGCTACGGGGACGCCACGGCTGCGTTCCATGCCAAGGTCCCGCGACGGTTTCATGCGGTGGGAACTTCAACAGATACAGATCTCCAAAGTTTGAGACGCCTCCGCTCTATGCGAAAACCATGCAAGGGAGCAATGCGGCGCCAAGGACAGTAAGAACTTCAACAAGCGTACATATCCAGGTTTGAGAGGGCTCACGCGTTTCCCTATGCCACGATCCTTCAAGGGGTCAGATCGGTTCTGGAATTATCAACGGACACCAATCAGCCATGTTTGAGACGGCTGACGCGTTCTCCCGGACAACGATGCCTCGAGATGTTGCGGGTTCCACGTGCGCGCTCTGGGAATTTCAAGAAGATGACGATCTTCCGGATTTGACGACTCAGGCGTTTCCCCCAGATATCGATCCCACGAGATGATCTTGCAAGTTCTGGAAACGTTAACGAATACCAAGCATCCAGAGATGTCTCCATGCAGGAAATCCGCGAGGGATCATGCGGGCTCTAGGCGCGTCAACAGATACCAATCATCGGGGTTGTGAGACTGCACCAGCTCCGGGGTCCCCCAAGCACGTTGCTTGTCGGTGGAGGGCTGGTGAGAAAGACTTCAACAAGCATGTTCTTGACTTCCGTTGGCTGCAATGAACTCATGTGGGCATCATGCGGGCTCCGAGAACGCGAATAGATTCCAATCATCCACGTTATGAAATAGGCTCCAGCATCTCCAGATACGTCGCTCGTCGGCCCAAGACCGAGTACGAACAAGTTCGGCAAGAAAATACTATAAGCTGGCTTGCCGATAAAGGCCGATCTTTGCTTCCACTGCCTCTGTATGCAACTAACCTGTAAGGGCCTCCTCGCGCTCGCATCTTGGATCTTAGGCGACGGGATCAAATTCCTCAGCGCATTGAGGCGATCGAGGACTGGGATAATGATGCCTGAGCGGGAGCGGGGTTGACGCATATGAGGCAGGGTTTAATCCAACCTGTCAAGGAGGTCAGCACCGAGGGGCTCACAGCCAGGTTACGAGGGGTAGTGTGGGCAGCGCGGGCGGGTATCTATATGGCGGTTTCAAAAACGTGACTTCCTTGAGGAAGTCGGGCAGAAACCGGTAACGTTTACTACCCACCTCACGAGGACCTCACCGCAACCAACAGTGGCAGGACTATGCGTGAAAGAATACGCCAGAGTCAAAAGATCGCCGAACAGCTTCAAGGCTGGTAGACCTATCAAAAAATGAGACGAGGACAGACGGGTATGCAGACGACAGAGACTCCGAGTCGGCAAGCATACCAGAGACATGAACAACCAAATGCAGATGAGCGGGTCTAGGGACGACAAAACCTCGGAGACGGCAAACCTGGCAAGGACATGAGCAACCAGATGCAGGTGAGAGGTTCTGGAAAAGACAGAGGCCCCGAAACCGCAAGCCCATCAAAGACATGAACAACCAAATGCAGATGAGCGGTTCCGGCAATGACAACGCCTCCGAGACACAAGCCTCCACTCATGGCCACACCCAGGTTGTTTAGTGTGCCAACGTGATTGAAGTCTAGGAATTCGCAAAGAAGGTAGATAACGGGGAGGAGATAAAGATTCACGAGAGACTAGAAGGGATAGAGTTTGCGCTTGAACTTGAAATAAACTGGTCAGTCGACATGCAGCATGTGCAGCTTCTATTAGCTGTCATTGAGCTCTTCGTCCAAAGCACTTTGATATGTGGATTGCCCTCACCTTTGACACCCGAAGTGTCCCAATCACCACAATAGATTTCGCTGCCCGCCCTCCAACCCCGCGAAGCTTTTCTTCCGCTTCGTCCACTATTGATTATCTTGAATACTAGTAAGAAAGCGTATTAGGAAGGCAATTGCGTTGCTGAATTTCAGGCACACCAAATTACACTAATACCTACAAGTCTTTCTACCCGTTACACCCCTATTACCCCCGCCTCCTTCACGAACTTCTGCCATGTATTCGTTAACACCAAATACCTGATACTCGCCTCCGCCTCATTAAACACGGTAACCCCAAAGCCCTCTATCCCGCCAGTATCCTGCGACCACGTCGGCCTCACGCACGGCGCCGGCTCGAATCCCAGGATTCCCCGTTCCTCATCCCCCACAGAGTCGGTAATGTCCATGTCGAAAGTCGCGGCCGACGCAGCGAATGACGGAGGTCCCTTCTTTCCCCCCATCGCACGCATCCGCGACTGGGCCGAGAACGCAGACTGGTCGTGTGCGCGGGCGTCCTTGTCCTTGAAGAAATCGACAATGCTGTCGTCGCGGTAAGGCACGTACTCGCCGAAGACGGCGCGCAGCTGAGCGGCGATGGGGCTGGAGATGTTGATAGGGAACTCGGAGGTCGCGGGATCGATTGAGCTCCTGTATATACTCAACGCGGCGGCAAACAGCGCCGGCAACGAGCTCGGCGCCGTAGTTGACCGGGGCGCGCTGTGTGCCTGCGCCCACACCAATTTGAAATCGCGGACCTGGATCAGGAAGACAATGTTCTCAGCGCTGAAATCCGCGGTTGCAGCGAAGTGTAGCAGGGGCGCCGGGTTGAGTTCGAGGGCTTTCGAGAGTGCGGCCATGGTGTGCAGCTCTCTATTCCTCAAAGAGCGCGGTGCGACGGTGGTGGTGGACACGGATTTGAAGCTAGATGTGTTGTGGAAGTGGGACTTGTGCCAGGCATCGTCAGTAGTGGTAAGGGTGTAGCTGGAGTTGTCGTTGCTGCTGCCAGATATGCTGTCATGGCTGCGCTTCTCGTCCCATGCTTCGAGGGCCGCAAGGGTTGCGAGCAGTTCGCGCCGCGCGCGCCAGGCGACGTAGATAGGGAAGAAGAGGGTAGCGAACTGCGTGACTATGATGCCCGGCGCGATCCAGAGAGGAGGTATCCAAAAGAGGTTTACTTTCGCAAAGGCTGGGGAGTGTATCGCGGCGAGCCAGAGGGGGGAGCCTGGGAAGCCGGCAACGACAGAGCAGGCAATTTGGGGCCGCCAGCAGTAGACGTCAGAGATGTGGCGGATTCGATAAAGAAGGTAGGGCCCGTAGAGGCAGGACCACCAGAGTTGCCAGATAGCGGAGGGGATCCTGCATGGGGCGTCAGTGGAAGTGGGAAGGGGAGCAGAGAGGGGGTCGGTACCATTCGAGTCGCCGACGACATTTCCCTGCGCCTTGAGCGTGGGTGAGAGAGGGATCAAAGTGGCCCTGGAGAGTTCTAGATGTGCCGTAAACCGCTGAGGTTACTATGAGCTGAGGGTGTATCAGTATTATGTTCGTTGCCCCTGCTGTGAGACCGAGGTGTCTCTGAGAATCCTCACCTGAACTAGCATCCCAAGGCCAATGAAGACGTATGTCTTCCGCAACGCCGTAAGAGTATTCCATCTAGCCAAAAGCCCCTTGACGCCAGATGGGTAGACCCGCTTGCCGAAACGACTCGGTGTCTGTTCAATATCCAGCATCCGTTGTTGCATATGACTAACACTATCCAGCTGCGCGATATTGGCCTGGAAAAGACCTATGCCCAAAGGGAGCCAAGTGCTCATAATCCAGAACATGAAGCCGCATGAGAAGTTCCCGTTGATAGTATACGCGAGTAATATTATGATTAAGTATACTTGCAGGAAAATTACGGAAGTGATAGCGAGCGGGATATTGCGCATCTTAAGGGACGAGACTTTGCGGTTGAGGTAGAGCCATGTTGAAGCAGCGCAAAGTATGCAAGTCCAGGCAATGGCGATGCCGGCGTACAGCTGCCCGAGGGAGTCCCAGTTCAGGCGAATGGTGAGGTCGTGTCCCTGCGGAGTGACGTTGAACACCATTGTTGAGGTATACAGACGCGGGGTAGAAATGATATCGCGCGATTGCAAGAACGTAAGAAAGACACTATGAATAACGAAAGAGGGGTATAGTAATAAGAGAGGATGGGTTGAAGAAGAGAAGAAGAAGAGAAGAAGAGAAAAAGAGACTACAGCGTTATCTTTGACCTCAGCCCGCCCGTCTTGGCCGTACCTGAGTTCGCGTTTGGTGTTGACGTCGAATCTAGATCCCGTTCATAATTTACGCGTCGCGCCCCCATCTGCAGTCTTGACCATCGAAGGCGTTTTCATCATGACGATTAGACACAGGATTCCCTTGTCTGTGGCTGCTTCACACCTGGGGAGGCCTGTCCAGTTGGGCGTGGAGGGGTTATCGAAGTGGAACCCTTGCGGAGAATGGGGCCGGGCGTTGCACCGTTGGCAACGGTGTCTGTGCCCAGCTGCTGTAAAGCACGTCCAGTTACGAGTTGACAAGAGTCCAACGCTTCGGAGGACGTACCGGCAAATTGCTCGTCGGAGTTGGGGAGCTGCAGCCGCGAGTCCTATTGGCCGTCGAGTCCTGGTAGCTCGATCTTAGAGAGATCGACAAGCGGGTGGTAGCGTGTTCCAGCTGTCCTCCGCAGAAGTGGCTTCTACTTTGTGTAGTGTCAACCGAGTCCTCTATCCACTCATGCCTTTGCAACAATCTACTGCAAATGCCAAGATGAAACAGACGATTTGAAATGAAGCCATTGGGGAAAACAAATCCACGTACATTTCCTAGATGCACACCGAGCGAGGCGGTGCATGGTAGATCAACTCAGTCGTTTCCATATTGGTCCTATCTACAGTACATTACTGCACCCCTCAGAGCAGTATTTGTTATCGATCCTCGGCGATACCTCATAACATCACAGAAATGCGGCCTACTATACAGTCGTTTGTCCGCTCCTGAACCCAAAATTCGCCCAAAGACAACGCTAGAACGCCATTCCTGCCAATTGCATTATGCAAATGAGCACAGATATCCGCTTTGCAGTCATATCCGTGTCCATACCCATATTTTCATTACCGTACTCACTGGAGCGTAAGTTCCTGTACTACGCCGCCGTTTTGCCCCCACAATCCGGAATCTTGACCCCGTCTTTCAAATTGCGGTCAACGTCCATCAAGCCCCATTTGTCTTCCCACTCTTTGCCTTTTGTGTCGAACTGGATCTTCCAGGGCTCATCGAAGGCTTCGAACCTGTCCTACTATTAGCACACACCATTCAACACAGACTTCAGATTCGGGGGGAGGAACATACCAGAAATACTCCGTAGAATTCGCCAAACTCTGGCAAACCCAATTCTCCATGAACGTGTTCATCTCATCGATCCCAGCTATACTTCCCTGCGTATCACTCGTGCAATCGGCTTCGCCACAGTCGTTTCCCCCGGCCGACGGCCATCCGACTTCTGAGATGATCTGCTTGGTACTTTTGCCCTCTGTCAAAGCAACGTCCTTCCCCTGCCAAAACGTCCACGTCCATCCCGCCGCAGCTTCGGCTGTGACGCCCGCGAAGAAAGGATGAATATTGCTCATCACAATATCCACATCCAGCGTTAGGGCAGCAGTCCAGTTATCTCCGAGATCCGAGGTCGCGAGCGGTAAATCCATCTCCCTGTCCGTGAGGTTCTTCTTGACGTCTCCGAGAATCGTGCCGAGTGTGTCTATTGACAGGTCTTCTCGGAAGAGAACTTCATTACCGACGATGACTCCTTTGAAGACATCAATGTTATTCTTGGATTTCTGGTCGTCTAGTATCTGCCACATTTGCGCAAGCTGGCGATCGTTGGTTGTGTCATTTTTGCCCAGCCACACACCGAGCCACACTTTCATGTCTGTAAGCTCAAGGCGGTCGATAGCGTGCAATACCATCTCGGTCTGGTTACAGTCGGTACCATATAGCCGCACTGCATTGGTGAGCTGGCTCAGCATGGCCATGTCGCGAGTGACGTTGTTTTGACTGGGCGGTGACTGCATGCAATCGGGATATTGAGCATTCAGGGGCGTGTAATCCATGCCCGGGAATACCTTGTGCAGGTTTGTGTTCCCTAGCAGCTTCTGAATTTCGGCGCTGTTCTTGTCGAGATCGGACTTGTTATCGTTGGCGACTCCTTGTGGGGTCTGGTCGCTGGGCTTAGAGGAAGACTTGTTGTTTTTCCTTGAAAGTACACCTCCGATAACGCCCCCGACAATGGCTCCAATGATTACAAGCGCAACGATGGTACCTACAATCCACTTAAGACGCTTGTTTCCGGTGTTCTGGCGGTTTAACCAGTCGCTCTTTTCCGCCCCGGGACCAATGCCGCCAGTGCCACCGCTAGCAGAGTCTTGTATGCCGTTCGTGGGTACAGCATTGTAGGTGCCGCTGGCATCTCGTGCGCCGAATGCAAAGGCACCTGCGGCTGCAGCTCCCGCACCGACCCCAGCAGCAGCTGGCGCAACACCTTCATGGCTGGAATTACGATTGTTTCCAAATGGGAGCAGGGAGCGCCGTTTCTGACCATGCTGAGCGTGGGCAAAGTCATCGTCTCCGTCGTCGGCGATGGAGTTGGGATCAATGGCGCCCATCGCAGGAGCGAGACGGAGGTTGCTAGATGAGTACTGGTCATACGGGCTATCGGCATAAGGATAGGCGCTGGGAGAGGGCTGGTTGTATAATGGTATGCTTCGTTCCGAGGAGCTTTCGGCTCGAGACGCTGCAGCTGGCGCGTAGCTTGCAGCAGCAAGTGGTATTGTGGAGGAGTAGGAAGGTTGAGGGTCGGTAGGTCTTCGCGGTGGTAATGCTGCTGCTGGGGCGAACCCGCCGTAATGGTCGTCCTCGTCTGGGTCAAATCGGCGTTCTAGGGGTGTGTGTCTTGGTCCTGCGATATCACCTGACCGGTATAGATTGTCAATGTCCCGCAACGCCTGCACCCCGCTGTCCCGCTCATTTGTGCTGGCAACTCCCATCGCAATTCCTGCAATTCCGCCTCCGGCTGCAGCTGTGCTAAGATTGTCCATTCCGGGCGTGGTGTCAGATTGACGACTAGGCTGCGAAGTGTTTGGCACAGCTCCCACACCGTAATGAGGGGGAGGAGACTGGCTGAGCGGGCGTCTTGGTATGGTATTCTGCCGCGGAAGAGATTGCTGTTGTCCGTCGTACTGTCTCTGTGTCTGCTGGCTGTACGCGCTGCTTGGGTGCCGGTGGACGGGAGGGGGTGGAGGGGCGTCGTATGACGATGGCATTTGCTGGCTGCGAGGAGGGTCTATTGGGGAGACTGCGGGTTCGTCTTGGTAGGGTTGGGAGTGCTGGGAGTACTGTGGCTGGTAGCCGTTGCTTCTAGGCTGAAGTGTCCCTTCGTCATGGTAATTGAAGGAAAAGCTTCGCTCTGGCGGCCCGCTCATTGCGACGATTGTGACGGCGGTTAGTTTGAGGTGAATGCAAGCCCACAGATCCAGAGAGTACTGCGTCTACACAAGTGGTTCGCAGCAGACCCAGGTACGGGCGAGAAAGCGGCGACGAGCCGCTCAGCGTATGACGAGTGTTTGGCGTTGATAGAGGCGGGCAGCGGGCACAACGTGGTGGAGAGTTCAAGGTTAGAAATAACGCGGCAGTGGTATGATCACAGGAGGGCGCAGAGAGGGTGTCGTGAGGGTATCGTCGTCGAGGGCAAGAAATGGTTTGGGTCAGCTGGGGGCGGCCTTGTGTGAAGGCTCGTTGTCCCGCTAGGAGGCGCAGTTGTTGGTAGGGTAACACGTCCGCATCCCTGCTGAGTATCCCTGCTGAGCACCCCTGTCTAGGCCATGTAAAAATAGCAGGCTTCCCCACAAATCGCCATGCAAACACCATCTGCACCCGGCCTGGGCAGCGGGGCACGAGAGGGTATCGTGTTAAGGAGTTTGCTTGACCATTCTGCAGCTCGATTGCCCCTAATTCAGAAAGCCTCAATGCACAGTGGACTCAACTTCGCGGCTCGAATTTTCTCACGAGATGGCGCCACCTCTCCAGCTCCTTGCTCAATCCAGCCCCAATACGAGCTTCGAAACACTCGAAACACGAAGCCGCAGACGCCGGGCCTGCACCGGATGCCTACCAAAAGCAGCTATGAAAACGGCTTACTGTGACAGCACGAAGGCACGTTGCGGCTCTAGTGGGCGGCGAATCATGTAACTGCAAGGGCCGTCTGCCGTCGAGGGCCGAATATGCGGCTGGTGCTGACTTCTGTCTCATTCTTACAAGATGTTAGGAACTTCCATGTCACGTTACTATCCCGTTACAGCTAGGGTAAGACAAACGAGTGTTGGCCTTTTCTCTGTAGTAAACTGTGCGGGAATGCTACATGTTGAGTTGTGATGGTAAGGTATAATCAAGCTTTCTGGCTACCTAAGCAACACATTTCCCGGATTTTATGACTTATCAAATGAAGACCCAGCCCCTGTTTAGAAATATTCTAGAGGGTCCTTCCCGCTGTGCCGCCGTCCCAGTCCTTGAAATTCGGAAGCTCTTACAGTGCCACGTATTGCCTATCACCAATCTCTTATTCTAGTCAAGGAAGCTATGGTAGCAACCTTGCAAAGTACAGGGCACCATTGCGGTCACATGTATCCCTTACCTCATTCCCTCCTGTTCAGCTCTCAATGAAGTCAGTCACAGCAACGAGCTTTCCAAACGTAGCACTATGATAGGTGCCCTATTATCGTAGTCTCATTCCCTCCTAATATCCAACCCTCTCCCTCTAGGGGTATGGCGTATATCAAAATGATCTGATTCAATCATTCTTGCCCTTCTCCTCCTCAAATTCCTCCCTATCCAACTTCTCACATCGCCAAATACCCCCCATCAATCGGCAACCCGATACCCGTAATAAAGCTACTGTCCTCGCTCGCCAGAAACACAGCCGCCGCTGCAATCTCCTCCGGCCTTCCCCATCGCCCCCACGGTGTCACCGCTAACCTCCCCGCATTCGCCGCCTCGTCCTTAAACGTCGCCTCCGTCATCGCACTTTGCGTAAACCCAGGGCAGATGGCGTTGCAGTGGATCTTATCTGGGCCGTAGTCGAGTGCGATCGATTTCGAGAGGTTGAGGCACGCGGCTTTAGAGGCACAGTACGGCCCATGGCCACCACTGAAGCCGTTGATACCAAAGACGGAGGCGATGTTGACGATCCAGCCGCGGTCGCCGGAGGGGTGTGGTTCTTGCTTCATGAACTGAGCTAGGGCGGACTTGCAGCCCTATGGGGATGAGAGAAGCTGTCAGTGGCTGGGATTGTAGGACTGGGAGCTATGGAATGTGCTTTATTCGAGCTGAAACAAGTTTTCATGGGATCAGGAGGTAGAGAAAGCACGCTTGACTAACCAAAAACACCCCCTTTGCATTTACCGCCATGGTCTTATCCCAAATCGCTTCGTCCATCAGATGCAGCCGCGGATAGTTATGTTCGCCAACACCCGCGTTGTTCACAAGCCTGTATATCCAGTTAACTCCCTCTCCCTCTCATAAATCACCTTCACGCTCCCCCGAGTTGAAAACGACCAAACTCGTTCCGGGAATACTCACACATCCAGTCGCCCACCCCTATCTACAGCCTCCGCCACTGCTGTCTGCCAACTGTCCGCCTCACTAACATCGCACCGCACAAACACGGCCTTTCCCTCCCCATATCTCTTGTTGATAAGCTCATGCGTCGTCTCTTTATCTTCTGGTGTAGAGGCCGTGCCGTGCGCATCTGGTCGTACATCCGCGCAGACGACTAGCTTCGTCTCATGTGAGGCGTAGGCAATGGCGATGGCGCGACCGATTCCGCTGCTGGAGCCGGTGACGAGAGCCACCTTTTGGTCTAAACGCGGGGGGTGGGGATGAGGGGACATGGTGGGGGGTTCGAGGCGAGCGTGTAGGTAGAATAGGCGGGAGGTGAGAGCGGGAGAGGAAGTTCAAGAAAGAAAGAGAGAGGGAAGTTGGAGAGGGTGGGAGAGAAGAGTCGGAAGAGACGAAGGGTTTATATCACGTATGTAGGCCACGAGAAGCGTCTGTGGAGGGGGCCTAAAGGTCTGGATTACGATGTTAAACAGGTGGATTACTGCATGCGGCAATGCGGGCACCCGTCAATTCAAGCGTGCAAATGACTTTCAAGCCACACGCTTCTTTGAGGTCGTTCACACGAGTCTAGGAACACAGATTTATGTTTTCGAGGTACAAGAACACACGAGTCTAAAGACACGACGTTGTGTTTAGAAAGTACAAGATCTCACGCGTCAAAATTGCCCGATTTAGAGTGATGTCAGGCTTCGTTCATTTGGTGGTCAGTAGCTCTCCACCGAGCTCCCCCCACTTCACCCCTCACCCCAGCTTTCAGTAGCTTCGAGTTCGCGTCAACGCAGCAGGTTGCCCGAGCGGGGTCGGCAGACTTGCCTGGGTACTATTATACTGCGCTACACGTTATGTTCAGTGTGTTTTGCCTACAATGTTTCGCTAGTGACGGTGCAAGTAGATAATTCTTGGGCACCCACGTTTACTCAAGAGAAAAGTTTTGATAATTCAAAAGTTGTTCATCTGTCTGTTTTCTCCAAAAACCCATTTCTCGTAAATGCAACCAAAAACCGCTTCGGCTTTGCCATCTTTGATGGGAGAAAGTTAAATACGCCCAACACCATGCTCAACGTGTCAGACGCGCGAGCTTTAAGTTATGACATGACCGAAAAGATGGAGAAAGAAATAGTTGAAAAAAATTGAAGCATGTAGAGCCTCTGGCACCGGTGCGTGAGCGACCGTATATCGCACCCTTTCTGACTGAAGATGTATGCCCGTTTTTGTACTTCTAATGCAAATCGTACAATTCCGATTTTCAAGATACGCTGAAATTGCAAATCAAGACCAATGAGTAGAAGAGGAAAGGAGAGAAAAAAGAAAGCAAAAGGGAAACGGAATATAGACAAGTCTCGGTCGAGAATGAATATATACAGGACTAGACCGAGAGCTCAAAACGAAGGGCAACTACCACGTTTCCTATATCGAAGTTAGCACTTGCACGGTTCGATGTTTCATAGGGGGGGAAACTTACAGCAATATACTGCCCATCCCCCTTCTTCTGCTCCCAAAATTCCTTTGCCTCCTTTTCTCCCAATCCACCTTTATCCATAGCCACATCTATCAGTGCCTGCTCAACGCCCTCGCCCATTCCTTTGCTACTGCCGCACACAAAGATGCGACCATCCAGAGCATTGATAACGAACCAGACAATATCTGCCTGCTGGCGCACCTCATCCTGTACGTACTTTGCCTCACCATGGTGTTTCTGCGGCTTACGACTCTGAACAACATGCTTGATCTCTGCCTCATGGTCGCCCAGCTCACCGGAGTAGATCTCGTCGAGGAGAGAATCACGAACGCCTTGCACTAGCCAGATTTTGTTGGCGCAGTTGGCGTTCTTGAGGCGGTTGAGGATGAAGCCGCGGAAGGGCGCCATTCCGACACCGGCACCAATCAACATCATGGGTCCTTCTCCACCAAATTCGCGAGAGAGTGGATTTGCCATAAGACCGCGGAACATGGGAACGCGAAGGTCGAGAACTTCGCGTGGATTGATGCCTTCGCTTTCAGCAGCAATGAAGGCATGGGCAGTCCGTTCCATGAATCCACTACCAACGCCAGTGCGCGGCGTACCCGGGGTATGCCAGTCAGGGGTTTCGTGAACAGTGACGGCCATTTCGATAAGGCGACGGCCGCCGGGGAGGCCAGGGCGAGCGGACGAGACATGTGGATCGTTGGAGAGGGAGTAGAAGCGTGGCATCAGTTGGGTGAGGACAGACAGCAGGGCTGCGAGTGGTGGCTTGGAGGATGGGAAAGCACTAAGCAGCTGAGCGACGGTGAGGTGGGAGGTTGTTCGGAGGTCGCAGAAGGTAGCCTGGCCTTGGGCGGACGTGAGATAGAGAAGGATCTTCTTCTCATTTGGGGCATCGGCGTACTCGGCCATGAGACGGAGGATGTTCTTCGTGGGTGGGTGGCTTTGAACGTCCGCACACCACGTCAAAAGTTCGCGACGTGTTGTAACGAGTTCTCTTGGCTCGTCTGCTCCCCAAATGGTAGGCCATCGTCCACTCTGAGTCTTAAGTAGAACTGGCTTGTCTCGCACAAACTTGGGTATGCAGAGGACGTCGAATAGCTCGTCCACTATCTCCTGTGCGTTTGGTGGACAGATACCGATGGCACCTCCGACCTTGAAATCGACGCCTCCTTCGTCTGGGTAGTCGGTGACATCGATGTCAAAGTGAAACGTCCGCTTCTCGGCGCCGGGCTTCGTCAATTCGCGTGCATGATGGATGGGAGCAGAATAGACATTGTAGGGAGGATGTGGCTGGACGTAGCTCGGAGGCTGCGTGTGGACGGCTGAAACATGTTTGTCCTCGGTAGCGGGTACCGGCTCAAAAGAGAGTGTGACTGGCGGTAGAGGCGTGACATTCTGAAGCTCGGTAGCCAGGCCGAGAGGACCAATGCGCAGGTTCAGGCTCCGGAAGGCCTTATTGTCGGGAATGACTACAGGGTCGTAGCCCGGAGCGGCCGTATCGGGAATGAGTGTATTCAGCAAACAGCATCCACCGCCACAGCACTGGCTGATTAGCTTCGTCGCTGTCTCGCTATCGCCCAGCAGCCGTCTGATATCTGCGGGGCTCTCTGAGATGAGGGTAGTGGAGGCTCGTCGCGGTCGAGACTGGCTGTCGAAGTTCACAGCCGCGACAGGCAGGTCTTCCAAGCGGTCGACCAGCTCGTCCATCTGCGGCTCCGTATTGGGGGTCGATGGGGCCTCGGAGTCAACATCACTGGACCATTCGACCGACTCGCCGGAGGATCGCGGAGAGATGTGGTCGGGCTGGGACGGCGACAGGGCCAATTGCGGGATTTCCTTCGGTTCGCATGGTATGGGATCATGAGGATGAGAGGTCGAGGAGGACGGAATGCGGCGATGGTGATGCTGGGGGTCGGCAGCGGCCATGGTGGGCTGTAAGGGTGGGAGTTTGGAGAGTGTGCGGGAGAAGGAGGTGCTGGCGACAAAGAACGAGGCTAGATGGACGGAGCGCCATGGTCAGCGAGGGCGTCTTGTTAAGGGGTCAATGAAGGGTGTGGGAGGAAAAGCTGCATTGATCTGGCGGGCAGAATATTCTCCCCCCGCGGGATGCGGAGAAGTGCGACGGGAGTTTTTGAGTGCAGTTGTTATCAGATTTTGGGCTTACTTTTTATCAGATCGAATTCGCGATGGCTGCAGCGCCGCAAGGGTGGCGAGAGCGAGAACAACGTCGGCGCCCCCCGCGCGACTGTGAATCGGGTCCGGCTAAGCAACGACACGGTGGGAGGGAATGCGAACTGGTGAATTGGAGGTCGGTGGGTAGGAATAGGGCAGATGGCGGGAGATGATGTCGAGGTGGTGGTTCCCGGTTGATATGGGGTTGGAGCCAGTCTTGTTGGAGCCCGCACGATGATTCAATTGCTCAGAACTGACCAACCACCACTACCCAGCAGACCGACAGCGGAGGCCAGCCGTCCGGACGCTTTTGCCTGCCGAAGACGCTTCCGGGCCCTTCTCTCACCACCCGCAACGAAATGCAACCGCGTCTTACCGCTCCTCTCTGGCGCTCCTCGGCTGACGGTGCCGGCTGCTGTCCCAACGCCTGTCTGTATCTGCTGATAACGCCCAATGCATTTCCGCCGACTTTCCACACCGATGGGGAGTGGGGAGCTGGGGAGCTGGTCGAGCCTCTGCGTCCTTCCAACTGTCCCTCTGCTTCGGCTGGGCAGCGACCCGGAATAATGTCGTTCGAATGTCGTGCTGCCCCTCTCTCGTCATCCGGACCCAATTGCCCATGACAGCATTCACTTCCGGACAGTGCATTATCTTACTGGGCTATCATCACATAATTCATCAGCCACCACTCAGCTTTCGTGTCCTCATCTAGCAATATATCAGCCTCTCCGTCGATAATCTGTCATCCACTTTTCGTGTCACATGCAGGAACAGCCACACGCCTGTCCTTACCAAGCCGTAGGGTTGCGGACTAGGTTCCGCTAATTTGTCTTGCGAATCCCATTGACTTGCTTGGAAATTCCCGTCCTGGCGGGATTTCCCGACTTTCTAGTTCCACTCTTTAGAAAGCTTTGGCGCTTGGGTTCATCTTTGAGGTTTGGATGCTACTGGGTGCATCGTCACGCGTTCTACTCGTTTCAAAGCACAAAGGAATAGAGAAACAAATGTTGCATTTAATGACATCCAATCGCAATCTATATTTCCAAACATTCTTAGCACTTGCTTAACAAACCCCCACGCAGACATCTACATCTCCACTCAAGAGTTATGCATCACACAACCTGGTCATTACCACCACCCCACCCCGTCACTCGCCACTACCAAAACCTCACCCATCATTCCAGCAAGTGCACCCCAAAAATATGCAAACTACTGTGCTCCACCCACTCTCCACCCAGAAAAAATGGTTTATGATCCAACTCATAAACCCCCCTCTTCTTCATCCCACTCTTCTCCATCTTCTCCATTACTCGCTGACTCGCCGGATTCCCCTCATTCACAATCACCCGCACATAAACCTTCTCGAAAGGTGCCCAAAACGCCCGCCCCCTTTTACCAGCCTCGAACAACGCCTGCAACGACTCCGTCGCATACCCTCTACCCCATGCGGCGGGTAAGAACGAGTACGCCAGCTCGACCGTCAGTATCGTAGTCGCTGCCGCCGCCGGGAGCACGAACTCTTCTGGCAACACGAGGCCACCCACGGGGAACGATTTCAAAGTCACGAGGCCGATGAACTTGGTCGCTTTCTTTGCTTGCTCTATGTCGGCACCACTCGTGGGCTCGAGGATCTCGTGTACGGCATAGGCCACTCTATATGCTTTTTGCTCTCCTTTGGCGGTGGGTAGAAGGCCTTTCATGATTTGTTCAGTATCTTCGATGGTCTTTGAACAGCCGGATATGCTGGGAAAGGTCAGTCGCGGAAGACACGGAAGGGATAATGTTTACCTCCAGGCCGAAGCCTTTTCATCACTACGCAGATCGTGCATCCATTCGAGCTCCAGACTCCCTCGCTCCGTCTTGGTGACCAGAGTCAGCTTCAAGCGTGGTGTGAAGACAATTGGATCCATCGTTCCGTTCTTTTGGAGAGATTGACTGGTTTGTGCTTGCGAAAGCGTATGTTCCAGCAGCAACGAATGGCGGGCATGCCTTCATTTATATACAACATCCAACACCAGGACTTGAATATTGCGTAAGCTCACGGTCCACCCGAGCAACTGGTTCACCCCACCCACCACGCCACGCGTTGCCGAAAGGAGAAGTTGTTTATAGATGATCAGAGCTATATGATTGGTCGAACCCCAGCCGTCCGTGCGAGGTGTCAATTCAGGGCGCAATACAAAAGGCCCGTGCGAGCTGTCAACTTTGCGCGCAAGGCTGAGAATCAGAATGAAAGCCATCCCTTGGGAGCCCGAGGAAGATTTTGGCGATCGGACTTTAAAACACCCTTTAACACTGCAGATCAGCACGGAAATCGTGGAGTATTCTAATATTCTGACAGACACCTCGAGAAATGCGCAAATAGCCAACTCCAGCTCCTGGCTGGCATGAACATCACGCTCGTTTCATGATGCGTATAGAACCCATTTATAATTATACATTCAAGTCCCAGGCTCTTACAGCCACCAGTTGAAGGACATATCTGACGTGAATCCCTCCCTACTCCCCAGGGACTTCAAATCCAGTCCGATATCTTCCAGCCCAAAAGTTCTAGCTAGTCCCATACTCTATACCCGAGTAGACATCAAGCAGATACCAGCAGAAAACGCCCATTCCCTTCGCTTCAGTTCTGAACCAGAAGTAGCTCCATATGCGTACGCGATCTAAGCCCATATCCCTCAACATGCGTCTCCCGAACTCACGACCCTTTCGCGCCCTCTACCGTCTCTCCCTCCTTCCTCTGCGTCGTCTCCTCCTCTTTCCGCTCTTCATCCGGCGTGTGCAGATCCGGGATCTCCATCGTCTTACTCAAGTCCACCCACTCCGGTTTCCGGAACGGGGTCGAATGGATTGGTGGTCTGTATGTCGTGAACGTCTCGACGTTGACAAAGTTGGGATGTGCGAAGCGGTGGCTGGAAGTTTGTGTGGTAGGCATTTTGGCTTCTCAGATGCTGCGGGCTCTAGAGTTGCGATGACCTTGTAATACCGAGACGTGAAATGAATTGAGTTTGAGGTTGGAATGGCGTGCAGATATGCAGATGATAGTAACGGCAGTATTGGTAGTAGTGGTAGTGGTGATTATGCGTATTTTCGAAACTGCTGATGGCAATTCGACAAACTAATCCCATGCGCTGGGGGAGTAGAGACCTAATATACACACCTCTAGCCCGCCTTCGCTCACCAACTCGCCCCATCTCCAGAGCCCGAAACACCAGCTATGCAATCACGAAAGAGGCAACGGGAAAATATCCTGCCAAAAATGCGGGTCATGGCGCGCACATCAGGCGGCGCTGATCTGATCCCGCTGAGCCTCCAATACCCTGCCCCTGCACTTTACTTTCTCCACGAAAATAAGACGGGTCGCGCTTCACCGCCTCTCCGGGGAATCCTCGTCTACCGCTTTCCATCCCTTTTGCCTCCCTTCTGGCTCTTAGGCACCTCTACAGCCTCGTCCTCATCAGTTTGCTCCAAATCCGCCTCAATCTCCTCCTCCTCGCTGACCTTTGGCCCTTTGACCACCAGTTCCCTATCTTCTCCTTCGCCCCCACTAATCTGCCACTCCATCAGCTTCGTGAACGCCCCGTCTGGGTTATTCGCGAGCTCGCGGTACGTGCCCTCCTCAGCGACGTCGCCGTCAGCCGAAATGACGATGACACGATCAGAGCGCTTGATCGTGGAGAGACGATGTGCGATGCTAATGGTCGTGTTTTGCTCGCGGAGGAGCACGCCGAGGGCTTGATTGACGAGGGTCTCAGACTCAGCGTCGAGGGCACCTATGAGGTGTTAGTAGAGCGACGAAGTGAGTAAAGGAAGGGTGCATACTGGTTGCTTCGTCGAGGATGAGGATGTCGGGTTGCTTGATCAGCGCGCGGGCGATGGCAATGCGCTGTTTCTGGCCGCCTGAAAGCTGGGTGCCGCGGGCTCCGACGTGGGTTTCAAGTCCATCGGGCTAGAACATGTCAGTGTGATAAAGAAATATACCAATGAGAGACACTTACGAAATCACCAATAAATTGGCAATTCGCCTTGCGGGCGGCAGTGACGATCTCAGTGCGGGTGGCGTGCGGCACACCATATGCGATGTTCTCCGCGATGGTCCCAGAGAAGAGTACAGGCTCCTGACCCACGAAACCGATCTTCCTCCGCAGCTGTTTGGCGTTCAGCTTCGTGATGTCCCGACCGTCGATCAAGATCTGGCCAGTGTTGGGAATGTAGAATCGAAGAAGCAGACTGGCGACTGTAGACTTTCCGGCTCCACTGGGCGCGACGATGGCGACGTTGGTACCCGGCTGAATAGTGAAATTGAGATCCCTGAAAATGGTGACAGCAGGTCGGGTAGGGTAGCTGAAGGACACGTTCTTGAACTCGATCGGGCCTTGGGCAGATTTGACGGGCTCCCCGACAGTCGGTGATATGGTTGGGTTGCGGTCCTGGAGCTCGAAAAGTCGACTCGCTGCTCCAACTCCTTTCATCATCTCTCCCCAGAAGCCGGAGAGGCCGACCATGCTGGACCCAGCATACGCTGTGTACATCAAGAAAGATGATAGCTCTCCAATGGTGATTGCTCCTGATTTGACCATACTGCCGCCGACGTAAAGAACAGCGATGACCGTCAGGTTGCCCATTAGTCCAGTGCTTCCATAGAACGTAGCGGCAACCAGAGCCTCCCGTTTGCCCAGGTCGAACACTCTCCTGATCTGACGGTTGTATCGACTAACTTCTTGTTGTTCTCCCGCAAATGCCTGACTGGTCCTAACATTGCCCAATCTCTCTTCAGCGACTTTCGTCATGGATCCGAGGTTCTTCTGGATCTTGCGACTGATGTTGCGAAGCATCCGTCCTGAGATGAATGCAGCCACTGCAACCGGCGGTCCAACGAGAGCGAGAATGCCCGTTAGCTGCAAGCTCACCCATCCCATCATGGCGAATCCAGCAGCTCCACTGACAACCGACCGAAGGCCGTCCGATAGGTTCTGCGTAATGCTCTTGCCGACGATGATAGTATCCGACCCCAATCTCGAGATCAAATCTCCAACGCGGTTCGCATCAAAGAACTCCGCATTCTGTACAAACGTCTTCCTGTACAGCTGCGACCTCAATCTCGCCACGATCCTCTCGCCCACAACCCTGAGAATGATGATGCGGCCAAAGTTCGCCGCCGCTCCAGTCGCCAGTACGCCTCCCAAGACTAGGTAGAAGGTAGACATATCCAGCCCAAAAAGCGTGTCGGTCGATCCCTCTGCCTTGGTCGCAATGTCCAGAATCTTTCCAATCGAGAACGGCACCGAGAGTGACACACCCGACGAAATGAGCAGGAACACAAAGGCCCATCCCAGCGTCCCCAGCTCCGGCCGCGCAATCTTGATCAACCGCCATACCTCGCTCATGCTCCCCGGTTTGCCCGGCCCTGATCCATCTTTGCTCAGCTTGGCGCTCAGGTTGACCTGCAGCGCCTGGGTTGCCTTTTCTGACTTCGCGAATCCTACCTCCTCCTCGTGATCATGCTCTTCGATGTTGATTATGCCCTTTTCCTTTATCTCGTCCCGGTAGGACTTGGGCTTGCGCTTCTCCGGCGGCGATGTCCGCTGCTCCTCAGCCAATGCTCTTGATATCGAGAATGCCCTCCGCGATGGAAGCAGCGTCGATTTAGGAATACCGGCAATTGAGGTAGGCTGGATCCGCGGCGAGAGTTGAAGAGGTGGGCGTCGCGGGGCGTTTGCGAGCGCGGTTGACGTCGTGTGTTGGCGGAAGGAGGGCAGCGAGGCATGGGCTGGGGCAATTGGGCGTTGTATTATCTTGGAAAAGAGAGCTCCATTCCCAGGGCTGTTCCAGGCCTTGTTGAGGACGATGGTTGAGCCGCGCATGGCTCCGGCGCGGATGTGAGGAACCCTGCAGTCGTATCGATGGGGTATCTAGCTGTTGGAGGGTTTTGTGCTCAGCTGCCTCTGTGTGGAGACATTGACACAGCACGCAAGAGGGCACAAATAGAGGGAGGTTGGGAGCTTGGAGGGTTGTGGTGGTTGATTTGTGGTGTTGCGGAGTCTCCTGGGCAAGCAAAAGTCGCTCGGCTTGCCGGCGGAGATGCCCCAGTGGTGACGAAACGGCGGGAACTCATTCGCCCTAATCCTAATTCGGCGTTCATCTCATCGTCCATCTTCAACCACCCGGTTTGGATCATCTCAAACATGTTAGACCGCAAACATTGCGAAGAAGGTCTTTGTGCCCAATGAAGTAGTCCGCGAAGAGAAGCTGAGAATCGCGTTGGCCCCAATTTGCTTGTTTCACGGCTGTAGAGGTCCTCAGCATGCAGCGACAACATAGCAATAGCGCATTCTAAACTTCAAGGCTAATTACTTTGCTACCTAAATATGTGTAACTCAAGAGCACATGAGGGCGGAAGTTCAGAGGGAAGCCGTAGTATCTCCTTTTCAATCGGACGTCTTTCACTTCTGTCGGCAACAAGTCATGTAGTGAAGCCTTTAATTTCATTACTGCTCAGTCTATTCACGAGACGCCTTCACGTCTGAGGTAAAACAATACATCTTGATAAGGTTGCCATGGTTGAGCACTTCCGCAGTCCCCCCATCCCGAGAACGCATCAACCTTCAACTTGACCACTGCCGTCTCACGCTTTCCCAAATTCGCTACAATCGCGCCTATATCACCACAAAACACTTTTCGTCCATGGGGTCGCATCTCCCGTCGCACTCGTCACTAAAAGAATCATCGATGGGCTGTCCCAGGAATGGACACTGCCATGACTGCGCCCCTGCAGGCGAAAGAGCACGATGGCTTGGGCGTAGTGGTTTAAAGTCTCAAAGCAGAGTCATGTTGATCCTGCGAAGTAGCAAGTGAAGGGCAAATCTGGACGGGGAATGATATAGCAGCGAACGGTAATAGTAGAGCTCGCTCCATCGTTGACCAGGACCCCAAGAAGGCCGTATCTAGACCATGCAGAATATCTATACGAGGATTGGCGTCAGTTTACCATATCAAACACAGGCAGCTTCGACAAATCGCTCCAGGTGAGCTGAAACACGTAACGACGACTCAACGCCTATTTATAATTGGCCTTCGTTACGCAATTTCTGCACAGCATCCTGAAGCTCTGGAACATCCTCGCCCGACCTGACACAGCGTTGAGGAGGAGGAGCATCCCACCTCCGCTCGTACATGTCCCTGAATATATGCTGGCCCAAGGCTTCCCACTCGTCTAATCGTCTCGAATAGCGCTCGTTCTGAAACGGGAGAGGTGGTAACATTGTTTCTACACCTTCCAAGGAGCCTTCTCGTTTGACAGATTTAAAATTGTCAAGTTGGTCGATCTGGTGGTCGTGAAGCTGGTGCATCATGCGCCGGTGGGGTTGCGGGTGCAGAAATGCGTCTTTGCACTAAGTGTTTGAAGAGTTAGGACAGATACTAGGGAGTGAGGGTTGCTCTCCTTAGTGCTGTTGAATTGGGATGTCACGAACCTCTTCCCCACTCTCCCCTCTATCGAATACCACTACGCCTCCAAAAATTCGCAGCTCGGCCCAGTATCCGACAACGTTTGCGATGCCGTCAGGGTACTGCTCTATCGCTTGATACGACATGTGATAGAAATCAGTTGGAAGGACTAGGTAAGGCGGACGAGCTACGGGTTTCCTTATTGTGCCGTCGTAGCTGGGTGGATATGTAATGGGTGGCGGTTGATACAGGCTTCGCTCTGTTGGTATCGCGTCGCCTTTCACCTCTTTGTATAGAAGTGCTGCGATGCTGTGGCAAGCCACTGCGATCATTTCTAGTAGGCGTAGTTTGTACTCTCTCGAGCCGATAACGGTGTTTTGATATGCTTGTACAGTCTGCACGTATTGGTCAGAAGCTGAGGATGGCTCAGAAAAGGCCACAAACCTTAGCATCGAACTGTAAGATGTCGACTTTAAAGTTGTCCTCAAACTTCTTCCAAATTGTAATTGAATCCGAACTTAGATGTTCATGCGCAATGAGATCTTCCCGCTTGGTAACATTAGGACATTCTTCAAAAACCCTGAGGAGAGGTAGACCCTCGATGATCTGCGCGTAGGTCTCTTGGGCGGTTTCCGTGGAAAAGATCTTCATCAAAAATTCTGTGAGCGCTGCTCGGTGCTCAAGTCCCAAATCATTTACAGATACCTTGGGAGCATGGGGGTCGGCCACCCACATGGCGAGGGTTTCGTCAAAAGAGCTGGATTCCTGTGCCGCAAACATTGTTGAAGTATCACATAGGGTCCTAAGGCATCATGCACCTTGAGAGTTAGTCTAGTATGACCGGCGGCCCATAGGAATTACCTAGTGGGAGTTTTGGAAGCAGATGAGTATCTGCTGGTTGAGGTGGGGCTGTGTTATTGGAGCGCTAGCAGGTCCCCGGAAAACGGCTAGGGGCATATTAGGCGGTCTGTAGCATGTACAAGTCGTTCACTCTGAGGGTTTGAGAATTGCATAGACTGTAGCGTTGCACGGGCGAATCTTGACAGTGGAGAATCGCGGTGGTAAACAGGCGTAATGGTTGCACTTAGATTTAATGTAAAGCTAATGTTTCAATTAGCAAATAGGAAACCTCATGAAACTCTCATATCAGTTTCGGGCGATTGGTTATTCTCCGAAGATGATGCTGTGGATGGTGGATACAGGCTAGTCTTTCACTCTATCCGTGAAGTGAATGCAAGCTTTGGATTCAAACTCTTTTCGATGTGTGTACAGGTAAGGGTAGCTACCGACTCTCCAGGACCTGAGTTACACTATGCTTACATGTCTATTTTCTCAAGAGGGCTCTCAGTTCTTCCATGCCCCTCCGCTGGCTTTCCAACACCCACTCGCTTCCGAACGATCCATCATTACGCTTGGTCTTCTCCCGGTTCTTCTTTATTATTTCAACCTTCTTCCCAATCTGTTGGGACCTTTCGCCACCTTCGCTCTCCTCTTCCTCTCTTCCGGGCCACTGAAACAGCCTTTTTCCCCATACCTCCTCCGCCCTTCTAATCATATCTTGCCACATCCATGGATTGTTTTTCCTCGCCACCCGGTTCTCCTTCCGATTCGACACATTCGGCCCATACAAGATCACGATTCGCGTTTGTATCGCTTTCTTGACCGTGCTGTCCGTAACAAAGACCCCTTGTTCACGGAGCTCAACGAGGATCTCGAGCCCATCCGTCCATCGGATAGGTTTGACCTTCGCCGGTAGGTGCATGCCTTTGCGAAGTGAGATCGTGCGCTCGCGCTTGGGGTTGTGCGCCAGCCCGCTCTTGAAGCCCCATTCTATCAGGGCCTCTTGGAAAGATGAGGGGAAGAGTTTCTGGTACGGATGGGTCGCGTGCGAAGGGGGAACGCTAAGAGGTACAAAATAAGGTGCTCTCGCCGATGCTGTAGGTAAAGAAAATGCCGATAGTGTTTGGTTGGCTTTGCGCGGAGAGTACCAAGCAGCGAGCCAAAGAACAAGACGCCGGAGCTCTCTGATACGGCCCGTCATGCCGAAACGGCGGAGTATTTCGCGCCATCTCCATGGCTCTATACGGCCGCCGTTTTGCAGGATGCGGAGCCAGATTCTAGCGATGAAGCGTAGATCGTCGAAGCGGTCTCCGTAGCGATAGACAGGGCGTTTAGATGGGTTCCGCCGGCGGAGGATGTTAGCGTGCAGATGGTTCAGAGATAGATGCGATACTTCCACCCCATTGGCATGCATGTCTTTGAGAATGCGGTCCACCCCGCTGCCGCTGGTGTTTTTACTATGAGCCCGCAGCATTAGATTCCATGACTCGGCATTAGGGTTCGCGTGGAATATGGTGAGGATGGCTAGGGTGCGGTGGACTTGTTTCCAGTCCTCTTTCGAGATGAAGAAGAACAGGAGCTCTTCTTGGAGTTTGGTATCTTCAAGGACGTCCGGGTGCTGATCGCTTTCTAGCAGCTCGCGAACCAAGTCTAATCTATTCTGAGCGGTAAATTTTTCAACGGCCTTAGAGAAGACTGATCTGCCAATCGTAACACCAGCTTCTTTGAGCTCTTTGAATCTTAGGGGCATCTCATTCAACGGATGTGTCCGGAGACCCATTTCTCTCAGAGCGAGTGGACCAATTGCCTCGATACCAAACATGCCAAGCCCTTTTATGACGGAAGCAGGAGAAAACGCCCTGGTAGCGAAGAGACGCGCACAGAATGAATCGTCAAACTCTTTCTTCGGCTTCACGTGGTGGGATTCTCCGAGAAGCCTGCTCATGATCTCACGGTTGAATACCGGTTTTTGGGATTGTGCGCCTCTCAGACGGTCTGGTGAAAATCTGTCAATGATACTGTCAGGAGGCATCACAAGCTCGTCTCGACTTCGATTCCGTGCCGGAGTCTGCTGAAGAGATATGCTCCGATAAACAGAAAGTTCTTCAACCATTGGACTGCCAGCTAGGGACCTAGAAGGGAGATCTTTGTGCACAACCAAAAAATTGTGCCATTCTTGGGCTCGTGTTTTGTCTCTCTGATACAACGTCGGGATGAATGTATCGTAGATGTCTCGTTCACTGTTTTCCAGATAGATCTTTCTGAGTATGTCGAAATGGCCCGTCCTCGCAGTTTTGGCTAAACGGGGGAGGACATCACATAGTGATCGTTTCTTTGGAGCCAATTTCTCCACCAAGGATTTGTGGAATTTGTAGGCCGCCACAGCTTTAAGCGGAAGCCAGTGCCCAACGCAGCTTGCATACAGTCCCGCGTACTCTAACCCGGTTCTCATTTTCAAACCTGAGGCGTAGGTAATTACTTCTTCGACAATGTCGAAGTCTTTGACGAAAGTTTCCCAAAGCACGGGGGCAGTGGACCCTGTTGTGGGGAGATCGATCTCCCGCGCTCTCATCCCGTTCCAAATCTCCCGTACCCCTTCAAGCCCGCGAGCCCTCTCCTGGAATTGTAACAACTGTACCCAGTAATCAAAGTCCAAGCGGTATTCCGGGGTATCAACTTTGAGCTGAATTCGGCGCGGTCTTGTTGACAAGGTGGCACTAGATCCAACCTTCGTTCCCTTATCGGCATCCGTAACATCCTGGTCTGAGCTCTCAAGGTCCTCGGTGAGGGATTCGGTTGGGAGAGGATGCGAAACGTCTGACTGCCGGTCGAATTCTGCCCATGAGGCGCTGACATTCTCAATACTAGCTACAGCAGTAGCTTTCCATCCCTCCACCGGCTTTATATATCGGCAACCTGGAGTTCGGACTTTCCGCGGGTTCGCGACTGTCTGAACAGATTTCTTCGCCCAAGATGCACTTCCGTCTCTTGCTTTCTCCTTCGTGCCTGATAACTTATATTGTCGAATCCGTACAGTGCATGAGCCCGCATCCCCAATAACGCTGTCCGTCTTCCCAATTGCTGTAGTATGCCTTGGCTCTTTCTTCGACGCTGAAAGTTTGGTTTGCTGGAACGGTGAACTCTGCCCTTTACAGTCTTCTGCGGCCCTTCTCTCTTCACTCCCATGTTCCAATGCTTTTGTCGCCGCATGGCTAGAGCGATTCCTCGTCCTCGAAGCTATCCGCAGACAGCATTCGGTCGGCGTGAAGTATCCCGCGGGCAGACTTGGATTCTCGACGAGAGCTTTCAAGACGCGCAACGCAGACGGGCTGGCGAGAAGCCGGTCGAGGGCCGGTGGCATCGACTCTGCGGCGGCGAGCCTAAGTTGAAGCCGTCCGACATTGCATCAGGCGAAAGTGAGCAGCGAAAGCGGGTGAGGAATTGGATTGAGCTTCTGCAGAATCGCGTCTGCCATTTTCGGGAACGGCGGCTAGCTCCAAATCAGCTAGCTCCAACCGGCTCTTTCCGCCGTGATCGAACGACCTCAACCTTACCACAGCTCTGCAACCCAAACCACAACCTCCCATTGCGCCCCGACACCGACTGCTTCGTCAAGCACACACTCTCCACTCTCACCATGGCTGGGTACGTATCCAAACCCCTCAGTGCGTCAACTTCACGCCGACACTGCGGCCCAATGGACTTCTGCTCATCCGAGCTGCCGCTCTTTCGCAACCACGGCTAACACAGCTCTCTTCACAGCTTCGTCTACCGCAAGAACCGGGTTCCGGAATACCAAGCCCTTTTCCAGAAGCACGATGGTGTTCGACAATGGTGGAAGGTGCGTTCTCACAATCTTCACGTTCACGATCTCGACGCCCTTACGGAGGAGCGTACAACCGTCGGAAGGACAACAGAAGGCGATCGTGCCACAATATGACATGAGAAAATGAGGTCAGATCTCAACACGGAGGCTAATTGGCTTTGTAGACACCCCGCAGCCCGTTCATCATGTACCCGTACTACGCGATGCTCTGGACTGGCTTTGCTGGGAGCATGTACATGATGGGCCGCACCGTTCTGGTAAGCTCGCCCTTGCGCCAGTGGAGTTATTTCAGATGCCGGGACAAACACTAACACCGCACAGGGCCACAAGACCTGGTTCAGCGAGGGTTAGAGCGGAGGCAGATCTGATTACCGCGCAAGCATTGCACTCGGGTCTTGGAGAGTCGGTGGCTACCTCACTTGTACAATCATTGCAGAGAGTCGAATCTAGAACATTCACTGAAGTCACATCGTTTATCTGTCGTGCTAGCATTGCTCCAAATCATGCATATACTGCGCGGCTACAAGTGTTCTCCGCCGAGAGTTTCTTCCCTCAGCAGATGTCACTCAAATTTCCCAGTTGTCTGGTGCCGCACCATCATGTCCTCAATCTCAGGCTCATCACCGCCCATCCGCCTATATGCCAGCGGCGCCCTAGTTGCCCACTTTCTCTCGTACCTATTCCTAAAAATGTGTTGATTCAAAGCATCCCACTCGTCTACCCTTCTATGGTACCGCTCATTACGAAAAGGTAGAGGAGACCCTAGCGTCTTTTCGTCCCTTGCAGCTTCATCTGTCCCGACGGAATTGAAGCTTACAACGTGGTCGGATTCTTCATCCCCTTTGGCTGTTTCAAAATTGACGAATTGATCGATCTGGTGATCGTGGAGCTGGTAGATCATGCGCCGCTTTCCAGGGTGTATGAACGCTTCGTTACACTGTGCGAGGGTGGACGTCAGTTTTTCCGTGAGCCGATATGCCTGCGGGTGCATCACAAACCTCGTCTCCGCTTTCTCCCCTATCAAACACCACCACGCCACCGAAAATCCGTAGCTCAGCCCAGTAGCCCACAACATCAGCCATACCTTCTGGATACTGCTCCATTTCTTGGTAGAATTGATGGTAAAAGTCTGTCGGAAGGACTAGTCGCGGTGGGAATGTGATGGGTTCGTCAGGCCGGCCGTCGGGACGGGGTGGGAGTGATGATATAATAGGGGCCGGGTGGTACCAAATCCGCTCGGTTGGGATCTCGTTGCCCTTTATTTGTTTGTAGATAAGCACTGCGATGTTGTGACATGCAACTGCAATCATTTCCAGTAGATGAAGTCTGAAATCCTTTGAGCCGACGATGGTGTTTTGATACGCTTGTGTAGTCTGCATGTCTACGTTAGCCTGGTGTTCTTTTACAGGTTGTTATCTCGGCGAACCTTTGCGTCAAAACGTAAGATATCGAAGTTGAATCTCTCTCCAAAAGCTGTTAGAGTGGCAGATGACTTTGGGCTGAGATGCTCGTGAGCGTTGATGTCTGCACGGTCGCGAATATTGGAATATTCGTAGAAGACTCTCCGAGTTGGGAGACCCTCAATAATCTGTGCGTAAGTTTCTTTCGCCACATTCGTAGAGAGTACTTTGGATAAGATCGTCTTGAATGCTCCTAGGTGTTCTAAATCTAAATTTGCCACAGATACTTTGACATCCGGCGGCTCAGGTAATGATATTGTATATGGGTTGTCCCGATATGCGGATTGTGAAAGCTTCATGCTCGGCTTTGTCGCACAGGACTTTGCCGTATCTTGTAATCATGAGTTTATCGCGAAAGACGGCGCTTCGAGATCCGTAGAGTGTTATGTGTATGTTCATGCGTCTTGGGCTGCAGCGGGGCTATGCTGTTTAAGGCTTCCAAGTGCTAGGATTATGCAACATCGAGAGCTTATAACGGTTAAACTAATATTTGAAGCTAACTCTATTCACTCAAGGATATAACAAATTCAATTCGATTGCATGGATAATGGCGTTGTAAGTAGTACAGCACCCCAATGTGCACACAAGCATTTTTTTTACCCGATCGATCATCAAACTGCGGCGCGCACGAGAATCGTGTTTCGTGACGCGTAAAGTGACGGCCCATAAGTCTATCTATACCATTTGCTACAGCTAGGGGTACCGCTATGAGTTTCCCGTGCCTTGACGCAATGTCAAAGCATGCGCAGCGTACTCTGATTTGGCTTGAATGAATGGCTTTATGTCAACGAAACCGCCCTAACGGTGGGAATCTGGCTTCCAAAAGCGGCACCCAGCATTAGCACATATGTGCCCACACTTATGGCCTAGTACTGCCAATGCCAGAGAAATTGTAGTGAGCTGGATGGAAAGCGACATGACTGAAGTTGGTCAGAAGAGTATGCGAGTCAGAGGCTCTGCCCTACATTGTTTACCGGTCTTTATACACATCCTTCAGACACCCTGTCTTGCTAAAATAATTTTGATAGACGACCACGTTCTGTCCTAGCCCTTCAAGCAACGTCTGCAAACCACGGGTGCGCCAGTGCCTCATGAGCTGTCAATCGCCGTTTTGGGTCCATGTTCATCATTCGTCCAATGACGTCCCTGGCTTCTGGCTCAATTTCTGGCTACTGCGCGAACGGCATGCGAGGATACTCTTCGTTGAATCCATCGGCTATTACAGTGAATATCTGAACCCACAAGCCTTCACCGAGATGCTGGAGCAGACCCGCGAACCCTTCGGGGTCAGAGAAATATGATATTTGGCGTTCAAGAACATTGGCTGATTTTTCCTCTCCCGCATGGAGTTCCTCGTCGCCGACAGCAAAGATTACTCGCTTGATGAGGGCGTAAATGCACTAGCAGGTAATTTATTAGTGAATCAGGGTTACAGGATGGAAAGGGAGACGGAACGAGACTCACCACAATGCGAAAAGAAAATATATCTGATGGTTTGTGTACTTCGCCGGACGCATGCGCCTCTGGACTCCGCCACATGATATTTCCGAGTTGCTCTCCTCTGAGAACAGAGTTATCGGGCACATAGGCAGCAGCCTCGATATCGGCCAACTGTACCTGTTCAACTACTACTTCGCCGTCTTTCTCATTCCATTCTGCCATGATGTTGTTCGCCTTGATGTCGGTATGAACGATGCCTTTGTCGTGCATCGCGGCGATCCCACGCAGGGCGTCGCGCAGTATGCGCTTTGTCACGGATAGCGGGACGTCTTTCTGCACGAAACCCAGGAGGTGACCCTTAAAGAACTTGTACGCGAACATGGATTTGTTGGGGATAGAATCGTCGGCGATACGGACATAGGGAGAGTAGGGAGAGTTCCGGATATCGTCGAACATATTCCGGAAATACCGGAACGATTTCGGCTGGACACTTTTCAAGATGTACTTTTGATTGCCGGATCTAAAAAGTGATAGTCAGCGCCTTCGGCTCGTTGCTGAAGAGGTGTGCGTACTCACGTAGCAAGATAGACGCAGCCAAGCTCAAGGAACATGGGCTTTTCCTGGAGAATGCGCTCAACAACATAACGGCGGCCTGACTGGCCTACTGCGCGCACAAGTGCGGACATGTTGGGTCAATCGCGGACGACACGAGGGGGCCAGTGGGCTCAATCGTAAGTAGAGACACCAGGGAAGGGTGAACCGTTTTGGTTAGAAAGGCGTGAAGTGCGATAGACCGCAGGTTAGACTTCAAAATCCCAGAATCTGAAGGGCTCCCATTGACTAAGGCTTCTTCAAATAAGCCAGGGTGCACGGCTTTGAATAATGCCAGCGGCCCGGAGACAGTTGATTAATGACATTTGCAGGAGAGTCACTTCCAGAGATTGCAGCATCCATGATGCCAAGTGCGCTGTATGTGGAGAAGTCACATGGGAGACGACTGTATTGATCGATGACAAAAAGATAACGCGAAGACTGGAGCTAAGGCGGGAGCCGGAGAGTGAAGAGTTCACGATGATGGAGACGTGGTGTTGCAACTTTGGCGGAGATCTCCACTTCTACTTTCTCCGCCTCTGTATCAACGACACCATCCCAATCCTCATCAATCAAGCAGAAGCACAGCTGAGCGCGCATCCCGACCAGAACGACTACGTGCTTTCTGGTCGCTAAATTACCCATTTCTCCCTGCTGATCGCAAAGCTGACGCCCTCGCTAGCCTCGGCTAGAATTACTTTGATGTTTGTGTCTAGGTCATACAAAATATTATCACCCAATAGCCTCAAAACGGTCATGCTGCACGTGGGGCTGTCCATCTCAGAGAAAGCAGATGGACTAGTAAACGGATGCCTACGCGATGGGTCTACTCCGCGTGGAATACGGCTAGGTTTCAATGGCTGCCCACTCCATACCGCGAACTACGCTGAAAGGATATTCTATACAGGTACTAGAAGTAGACTGATACCACTAGGACTAGGAAAGAGATTTGTAGATACACAGTTAAAATTCCGTTTCCCCAGTCATCACTTTTCCGTCGGCGCGTTCGTTTCTACGCCGCCGTATTTCGACGACTCGGCCAACTTATCCCACGGCGCAAACACATTCTTACTCCTCTTCAACACCTCCTTTAACTCTGGAAAGTGCCTGCCGAGCACATCTTTCATCCCGTTATACTGTACCCAGTGTAACCCCTCCTTGGTGTACGTCTCTGCATTCCATTGCCCGGCAATGAAGCGATCGCTCTTCAGCCGCCTACTTGCCATCAGAATGAAAATCCGGAACGCGGTCTCGCTAAAGCCGAACCCCTTGATGAGTGGTTCGCTATGGGACCCGATCAGCATGTCCACGAGCTCAACGTTGCCATCGTACGCGTCGGAGAGCTGTTGTGCGAGCGCAGTATTTCCACCAGTCAACTCTACAAAGGTCTTCGGTGCCGACATCCGCAGCAAGCGCCGGAACTCGTTGTATCGTGGCACGCCGCGCTCACGGTCACGAATGAGGTCAACGGTGCCCATGTCCAGGTGCTGACTATCTGGTTTGGTCAAGTTGCGTAGGAAGTCGGGATAGTTGAAGTTCGTAATAGCCCCAGGGTAATTGATGCCAAAGGAGTAGAACGTGTCTGCAAACGATAATCCATCGTCGAGCGGGGCCTGCGACTCTGTGAACAGCGTTTTCTCAACGGGAATGGTTGACTTGTGCTCGCCGTTCGTGGCGCTGAAGAACGCAATGTTGTTGGGCACGAGGGCGTGCATTCTGTATACTGACACGAACTCCTCTGTAAGGGAGTATGGCACTCCGAACTGGTCGACCCCGGAGCCAGGAATCCCGCTGATAACTTCGCTCGTCTTAGAGATTCGTCCCAAGAGCTTTGTCAATTTCTCGCCAACAAGGCCCCACCAGTTTGCATTCATACCAACTTGTAGGGTAGGATGTGCTAATATTGCAGGCGTCCATTCTACAGTGTGTATTTTCGCCATGAGCGCGCAGTTGACGAGGCGGGCTTTGTCAAAGATTGCATCCCTAAACTCACAGTTAGATGATGCGTCTCTTCTGCGGCAAATAAAACCTTACCCCGGCATATCTGGATACGAACCGCGCAGCATATCGCAGATCGCATTATGCTCCCACCCAAATAGCGTATGCAGCATCTCCATACCTATCCACCAGTTGTCGTTGAACCCGGTCATTACGTTTCCCGCAGCATCGCGAGGCAAGAATGACTCCCTGCCCTCTTTTGTGACCAATAGCTTGCCGTCGGCGTGCGTAGTTCGCAGTATTTGCGTGGCTGGCTCGCTGGATCCGTAAATCTGCGAACCATCCCACCATCCCGTGTTGGTGTTCTTGTATCCAGGGCACTTGACATCGGATGGGTGGAGCGTACTGTCAGGCTTGGTGTGCGGCAGCTTCATATGGCCATGCGGCCATTTGTCTCCAGGAGGCAGGGGAATATCGTAGGTTTGGTCGTTCTGCAGGTTACGAGGGATCAGCAAGCTTGATATGGAATAAAGACGCGGAAGTCAACGCACAGTTTCATGATTCACCCAGTCGTGGACTTGAAATTGGATCCAGGCTGCCGCAAGCAAATTCAAAGTTGTAGCAGGGATGAAAGTTCCCGATTTCCTGGTCATGAACTGCTCACTCAACATACGCGGGTTCGGATTCCACAATTGTTCATCAGTCGGCTTCGGCGTGTTTACCCTCGAAAAGTTGCGGCCAAATCGAACGCCCGAACAGCCCATCCGAGGCAACTCAATCGAATTGAATTTACCATCTGAGTTACGCGCGTTTACAAATCGCTTGTTCGTCAGGGGCTCGTCGATTCGATTGCCCTGAGCGGCGCTTGAGGCGTACCCATCGTGTAGGTTATTCGCGCGGAGCTCAATGCGCAGGGCGTCGAGATTGATGGCCCCGATGTAACTGGGAAGTTTATACCAGGGGATAAATCTATTGACAAAATGGAAGGTAGCGATAAGTACGCGCTGGATGAGGCTGGCTTGAAAGCTGGGCGATGGGGCTTCCATGACGAAAGCTTGGTTGAAGTTTCGGGGAACTTTCTCGGGACAAATGGTTATTCGAAAGCGCAATGAGGCTAGGTATAAGACGGTTGGCTGCGTTGAGACTCCCTCCGTCCAGTTCTTTCAGCTGCTGTTTCAAGCCCTCGGTGAAATCTCACACCTCCTCAAACTAGGTGCAGAGTTCATCGGCCTATCAATCGAGTCGAATAGACTTACGTTCCACTGGATTCATTCAACGTATCAGACATCGACAATAAAAGGTGCATATGGCGCTGCTTACGGGCTTAATTGTACGCCCAAGGCTGATAGGTGGGCGCTTTCAGCCCTTCAGCTCTGCTGACTGTGTCCAGTCCGGACGCTCCAATTCTCATTTGGTGTAACAACTGGGCTGACTTGCAGTCATGCGTACAGAATGGGAGGGATGTTCTGCCTCATCACTGGTCTCATGCAAGACGACGAACCCAGGCTAATTTTGGTGTTTCAGCCTCTTCTGAATACCGCCGTAGATTCCATGCAGCGCGTAGCTGTTAAGAGATATGAAGTCATGAGCTTCTTCCAATCACTATCTCCTGCGCATCCGACCTGTACTCGTACTTTTAGCTAAAGCTTCATTCATCTCATCATTCGGAATTTGCTCTCTGGCAAAACTACCAAAGTACCAGCCCACCATGTACTTGAGCGTAACGAATATCGTGAAGAGTTTTTTCACTTCCAATTTCAAGCAAAACACGCAAAAGAGCATTGACTCCCAAGACAACGACGAGCATACCTACATTCGCGGCGACATCGCTGATCGAGGACCATGCCCCGGCCTAAATGCACTTGCAAACCAAGGATATCTGTAGTTACACCCTCTGCCTCGATCACGAAGCTGCACATGCTAACTTACATCTAGCCCGCGCGATGGCAAGAACATTACGCTTCCCCAAGTCCAACACGCCCTCATGACCGTTTTGCACATGGATAAAACCGCCGCCGCTGCCCTCACCCACAGTCTCCCGCCCCTATGCGGTAAGGACGGGACTTTCGATCTGGTGGACACGCGCCGCCACAACGTCATCGAGCACGACTCGTCCTTCACCCGCCTCGATTTCCACCAGGGCGACAACTACACGTTCCAGCCAGACATGTTCCGAGCCATGCTCGATGATGCCAACGGCGGCCCCGTAACGCGGCGAACCTTGGCCAAGACGTTTATCAGGCGGAACAAAGAAAGCAGAGCAGCTGGCGCGCCCCGGCTGCCGCTGAATTTGTGGTTTGTGAGGCTGTTGCAGGCGGTGGGCGTGATGAACACGGCGCAGACTGGTGGGACGCTGTCGAAGGAGCTCCTGGAGGCCGTCTTTGTTGAAGAGAGGTTTCCGGATGTAATCCTTGATAACCCAAAGCCGCGCACTGTATTTACACTCTTAGGGAATGCGTTGGGCATGCTGTGGTATGTTATTATTGGGCCTTAGGCCAGCATGTGGAGAGTTCTGCCTGCTCCATCATGGAGAGGGCTCGGATGTGAAAACGTAGACTATTGAATGCTGGAGCAACCCCCCCAAGGAACAACCTCTTTTAGGCTAACTCATAACCGGAATGTTTATGAGCATCTTTCTCCTTGTGATAGGCAGGCTACTTGTTATGCTGAATTACCGTCTTTAGGTGCTCCTGAGTGTTCTGGTCACCTTTCCCGCAAGTGGTCAAACCCCGCATCAGGTGCTATTCATTAGATACAACTTGAAGCGATGGCATCCCAACTTCGAATCATATTTTCGCCTTCATTCATTTGATAAGTCCGATGCCGTACATAGAGACGAAATTTTTGAAATCATCCTATAAGAATCGCCTTCAACTCTATGCTAGCTCGAGTCACACTTTCCGAACCCACGTCACGGTCCAGAAACGCGGTATGAGGAGAGACTAGAACTTGTAAGCATCGTTCTTCACCCCTTGCGCTTTCCGTAGATACTCACAAGTCGCTTCATCAGCATTGCTATCAAAATGTTTCAACAATATCACCTCGTCTACCTGCATGCGTCGTTTGTAGAACCACCTCTGAGCCGGGCTGTATAGCAGCTCATACCGCTCATCGCAGTAGTGCGGGAAGACAATATCGGCAGGCACGAGATCTGACTCGGAGACTGTGCGAGTATCACAGACTGCCAGAGGGTAGTCTTGCTCGGGGCCAGTTAGAGGACGCCACACGCTATGGAATATTGAAACAGCCTATTAGAGTGAAGTAATCAAGGCAGCTTTACAGATGGACGTACCCAATGAGACGTACTCGTTCCTGCGTTTCTGTGCTACTTGCAAGCTCATCTGGAATGTGAAGAGCCAAGCGACTGAAGCCGGAGCTGCGGGTAGCGTCTACAAGACGCGTAAGATTAGTGTTCTCGCCTTAGCTTTGTAGAGAACGAATGTACGAAAACGGGGAAGCCTTACCACAATGTGTCCGCATGAACGGCTGCATCCACGGCTCCGTGGGCGTACGCGCTCGATCGTTGGAATGGAACTGCGATTTTCAGCTATAAGGTTGCCCGGCGGAGAATTTTGAAGATCCGCAATACTCACGTTGTACGTATATATTCGAACCATCCTGCACTGGAACCGATCCTTCAGCCACGCTTCCATATGTGGCAAATACACATCTCGCACGCCCTTCTCATCCCAGGTCCCTATATCGGAGGGGACAGTAGACCGAACGTACTGAAATCCACATTCTTCAATACGAAAAGCATCTTCCACGCCACTAACGTCACATATGCTGATGTTATCGTAGGCGCGGGTAGCGATGTTTGTTGTGACTAGGTCGCGTGTGGGGTCGGAGTATGGTAGACGGCTAACGAACGGCTTTTCGTGCTGGTACACAGGTAAAGGGGCCAGATGATAGAGACACGCTAGGGTTTGGGGGAGCTCTAGAGCATCCCAGTGGGTGTCTAGCTTTTCATTGGCAGTCTTTGGGACTATGCTGGCTTTCATAGCGCTGGTAGATTCTTGCAGATCACGTTAGCTCTAGACATGGCTATCCAAGTAGACTCACGGGATTCGATTTCCATAGCATTGCCAATAGGTACAGGTTGCTCTTCTTCGTTGGATTTGGAAGGAGTTGGCGGCGCACACGAGAGCACGTTGGCCAGCGGAAATTTGGCCCATTGTTTCCACGGGCGATCGAACGGGCATGCTGGATCAAATTGATAGAAGAGAGCTTCAGGGCAGTTTGACTTCATCCATAAATGTAGAGGTGAGCCTTCTTTTGGGGGCCATAATACACGCCATGGCTGAATCTTGCTCGTGTCCGACTTCTCCGTTGCTTGGCCCGTGGAGTCGAGGAAACGCAGTGCAGATGTCATCCTAGTACAGATATCGTATCTTGTGTGGATCGAGTCTCGAATCTAGACGGCCCGGCGGAGCAAACTGCCAATTCTCACTGGATACAGGAGCAGTAGAGGACTTTGCACTTCTATATGTTGCAAGTCTCTGGTGCCTCGTACCCTAGTCCATCATTCGTGCATGCATAAATAGCGCCAGATTGCGTTGGCTGGTTCACCGGTAGCCTTAGCCCGACAGTCCGGTGGTCATGCTGCCATAACGTTGCCGCAAGAAGTCCGACTGTGCTCATGCAAGGCAGAAAATTATGGTACCGAACTAGGTGGCAGTATTATTTGCGAAACCCTACTTTCTACGCTCTGATAGAGTATTATAATACAGCCGCCCTGCGTCCAATCGTTCGAAAGCAATTTATAGCCTCGCACGCTGAACTGGAAGCTGGATGACATTGGTTTCAACCTTCCTTTTAGAACTATCGTCCGATTTTTGCTCTGTGTGTGTCGCATTCTTAGTAGTCTGCTCCAGTTCATACGCTCTCCGTCTTGCCAACCCATCGCTTCTAGACAAAGAATTAGGGCTGAAAAACGGCTTCTCTCCAATCGAGACAACGCGATGCGCCCGCCTGTATCCCTCGAAGTCAAAATTAACCCGATGGAAGACGGATCGGTTATCCCAAATCGCAACATCGTTCTTGGTCCATCTATGCCGGACTTGGAGGTCTGCGTTGTGCGTGATCAGTTTGAGGAGATACTCTTTCACTACGTTATTCTCGTAGGGGGTGAGTTCAATGATGTAGCCATGCTCAATGGCGTGTGCGGCCGCAAAGACAGATTTCCAGCCCGTAACTGGGTTGGTACGGATGACTGGCTGGATGGCTTCAAGCTTAGTACCACTGTTCTCTGGTGAGCCACGGCCACCGCCTCCAAAGTCGTAGCGCATGAGTTGACGGAGATGGTCGTAGTCTTTAGTCGCGCAGAGTGCTGTAGTGCCGTCGAGCATTCGCTGCCATTGCGGGGAGAGCTTTTCATATACCGCATATCCGGAGGCCCACAGGGTGTCACCGCCAATTTCTGGAACATCCAGCATATGGAGAACAGTGTAGTCGGAGGGTATCTTCTCCCAAAAGGTGTCGGAATGCCATCCGTGGCTACCGGGAATCAAGGACTTGGTATGTTCGCGATTTCGCATCACTCGGATTCGGTCGGTTGACGAGACGACCGAGACCTCGTCGTCGACAGCCTCTGCTATGTCCTGAAGAGTCACACCGGACCCATTGAGCAGCACATGGCGGTGGAGATGAGAGTCCTGAGGCTTCCCTACTGCGGATCCGAGAGCCTGGGCAATTGATTTGTGGTCCGCAACCGTGAGTTCTTGGTTGTTAAAGAAAACAACACCTCGACGAGACACTGCTTGCTCAATCAGTGACTTTCATTTCATATTCTCCGCTACTCAAAACTAGCCTGTTATCGCAAGATCCCTCAGCTGCGCAGCGTCTTTCAGTATCTCTGTAAGCTGGACCCCAGCAAATTTTGTCCCGATAGAAGGAGTCAGTTCTTCTTGTGCATAACTCGAGAGTGCGCCGGAGAGCTCCATTGGTGCGAAGTAATTCTACTATAACTTGGGGTGGCTCCAGCCTTGCCTTTTGGTGTGCTTCTACGTAGTTGAACGTCGAAAGCCATGCCGCGATTGCTTTCTGAGCTCATTTGAGGCGCATTTGAGCCTCAACACCGTGAGGGGTAAGTGATGCCAAGTATGCGTCTCTTAAGAACTGCCCTAATGAGCAGCTAAGCCTGCTGGTAAGCGAAAACTGCACTGTAAAGCCACAAAAACAATGCCACGTCGTCCTGCTAGATCCGTTTGTCTCTAGCATTATTCGGCGGCATGCAGGAATGTTGCTAGCCTAATCCCTCCCAGTGCAGCGACGTTGGTGTCACGGATGTGACCAATCACAACTTGCTTCTCTCAAGGCAGCCGTGTTCACTGTCCCCTCTCATGTGCAGTATCTGGTTAGCGCTGCAGTGTCAGCCATGAGAGTTCGTATCTTGAAGATCTTCAGTAAATAGGCGCACCTCAACGCCACGGCTGGCTATCTCATGACACGTCGCTTCGTCACAAGCCGCAAATAGCCAAACTTTCGTGGGATCCATGTAATTCCTGAACTCCTTGAGATATTCGTTTGGTAGCATGAGACTCTCAAGAGTTGCCAGTTAGGTTGATCAGCCTTCGGCCCAATCTTTCAGTAGGGGAGATTTAAACATACCCATGGAATTCGGGACGCTAGTAGTGACCAGTCGGCCTCTCCACAGCCAGGGGGCGGTATTCTATTTGGCTGGTCTGTACCTTCACCGGCTTCCATATTTACCGTACACCACTGCAAGTTCTTTAGAATGTGACAATCTAAGGCAGCCTAGGTCAGATGACCATAGAGCATCCTTGTTCCAGTGTGCCGCTCACCGGTCGGTACAGGGATACGGCCAAGAACAAGAATCGATGAAACAGGGGTCTGAGAAATGCGGCTTACATCTTGCAGAGCTTGCTCATCAGAGGTCGTATTTGGCGGATCGATAGGTCTGGTACGGAAAGTCTTTGCTAGCATGCAAACATCGACTCGAGACACGTATATCAGTCCACGGGGTTGAAGGTCCGCAAATTCGACGTCTAGATCCCACCGGCCATGACGAGTGAACAGAATCCAACATAGAGCAAATTCCAAAGATGTTGTATAGTAAACAGCGGGCTCGCGGGAGAAATAACCGTTGGACCTGGAGTATGCGAGGCTTGGGCCGCATGCAGAGAATGATTGAGCCACTTCATTGCTAGCTCCTTCAGCGGTAGCGTGGAACAAAAACACAGTACTGAGGTCAGGGCGCGTGACTGATTCGGTCCGGAAACTTTGGCCGCGATATTGGGCACAGCTTTGTTTGAAGTAGTCGGTACAGAATCTGAACGGCAGTATAGGTATCTGGTAGGTGCATGATGGTACTGGAACGAGGCGGCTGGTCTTACTCCTGTATTTCGGATCCGACCTTAGGGGTGGCGGTCCTGGCCACCAAGGTCTGTGTGATAGTGAACGTTTTTTGACGGAAACACCACCATGCGTTGTGGTAGGCATCTGAGCATCGCATTTAGGGTCTGTAAACGGGAGTGTGGAGTTCTGTAACATATCTGGATTAGCTATTTCTGCGGACTCTTAGATTTGAATTGGAGTGGATACTTTAAGATGGTCTGCTTCATCGCTCTCGTTGCCCATTGTTGATGGTGAGGTCCCGGGCGAAGATATTTATCAGCGAAATCAGGCTTATAGGATGGGCGCTACATGACAAGAGCTCAGGACTAATCATGCTCGCGCCGTGCATGCCAAGTGCTGGATGCACAAGCTGCGTTAGATTCCGCTATTAATATCTGAGAAGGGCCCGTCGTCTAGTTTAGCCACTTGCTTTCAAGAATCCCCAATTTACGGCAATTGAGAGTTCGTTAGAATTTCCAGTGAGCAACGGCATGACACGCGCAAAAACAGCTTTGATATTGGGTTTGTGTACCTCCAAGTGGACGGCGAATGACACTTACGCGTTCATCAGGTATTACTGGGCAGGATGGCACTTACCTTGCTGAGTTACTCGTGCAGAAGGGATATGCAGTGCATGGCCTCATTCGAAGAGCAACGAGGTCGAGTGAGAATGAAGTATTCCTAGAGCGACTGTTCGTGAAAGGTAGCTCCAGGTTCAACCTCTCCTTGGATGGGCTATGCTGATGGCTCATTAGCCCGGAAAATAGGCCTCAAATTTGAACTGCACCAAGGGGATATCACTGACGCCGCTAGCCTAGCAAGATTATTTCGAAAGACTAAACCTTCGGAAATATACAACCTTGCTGCCCAGTCACACGTTACTCGATCATTCCAGAATCCTGAGCTCACGACCACGGTGAACGCTCTTGGGGTTGTAAATCTCCTCGCAGTAATCAAAGCCAGTGCCCTCACCAATGTCAGGCTGTATCAAGCGTCGTCGTCGGAAATGTTTGGAAACTCGGACACAGCCAGCCAGAATGAACTGACACCTCTGGCGCCTGTGTCCCCCTATGCTGTAGCGAAAGCTGCAGCGCATTGGTCGGTCATCAATGCGAGAAACGCATACGGATTATACGCTATCTCGGGAATAAGCTTCAATCATGAGTCCCCTCGAAGAGGTAAGCTGTCTCTAGGCTCGGACCTGATTAGCTATAAGCTTTCGCACTTCAAGCTGAAACCCAGCTAACTAGTCATCCAGGACGAGGGTTTGTTTCTAAAAGAATATCTCGAGCCGTGGCCGCGATATATCATGGCGAGGACACCAAACTCACACTGGCAGACCTAGATTCCACCCGTGACTGGGGCCATGCGCGTGATTATGTCGAGGCAATGTGGCGAGCGCTGCAGCAACCAGAGCCGTCGGACTATGTATTTGCCACGGGAAACTCATACAAAATTCGAGATTTTGTCGAACGTGCTTTCTATTGCACCGGGAAAAATATCGAGTAAGCGGGATACTGTTGCTTCTCTTTAGGCACACTCTGACCCTTTTCTAGGTGGAAATTCGAGGGGGAAATGGAATGCGGAGTAGACGAGATCGGAAAGGTGCTCGTGCAGATTGACCCGGTGTTGTCGGCTTCAAGGCCTCTCCAACTGCGCTCGCTCTGTGGGGACGCATCAAAGGCGCAACGGCTTCTAGGGTGGAGTGCTCGATGTTCTTTCAATGTGAGATCCCCGCAGCCACTTCATCCGTCTGTGCTTATGATCATTCAGGACTTAGTGGACGAGATGGTAACGGCGGACATTCAGTCCTTTGCAGATCAGAAGAAGTCCCGACTGTAACCTTCATAGTCGTCAAGATTTTGATGTCGAATGGTCTCCAACCAAGAAGCTTGCCGGAAATGCGTCTTGCAGCTGATCCACGGTAGATCTTTGAGAGAGGGTTTGATTCGCGGAAGCCCTCACCGCCATCAGATTTTCCCATTCGGTAGTTATGAAAACGTTCCAACCACTATCTTGCATGAGTTTGCTCAGTTCTGGGATGATGGGCTTCATCAAAACGGCAGCCTCCATGATGCGACCCTGTCTTTCAAGAACAGAGGCAAATCTAAGCGTAAAGCCGAGGAAGTCACTCTTAGCCATGCTGGTTTGTCTTGCCTGTGCCTCTAAAACCTGTTTCGCAAGCTTTTCGGCTTCGAAGTCTCGATGCAAATCGAAGAGAATGCGGGCAAGCCAGAATTTGGCGACCAATGTTTCGTGATGCGTTTCGCCAAGGAATTGAGTTCGCTGCGTTACACTCAACGAGACCAAGGCTTCAGCCTCTTCGAGGTTGCCGAGCGCGAGAACAGCTCTACCCAAAGTGAATAGTGCATACTGTGTGTTAGGGTGGCTGGGGCCTAGTCTTCTATTGCACGCAGTATACGCTCGTTTGCGTAGCTTGACAACTTTTGTCGGTAGCTTTTGGGCCTGGTATATTCGGGCGAGAGCAGCCATGTTCCATGTCGAGTCGCAGTGTTCTTCACCGACAGTGCGAATGCTTGCTGAGAGTGTATGCTCGGCTAATGAAGCGGCTGCATCGAGTTTGCCTTGCTTGTACAAAGCCTTCGACAAGCCTCTCTTTGCGACAAGGGTTTGACGATGCTCATGGCCCAGGATGCGTTCGCTCTTCCCGATGACGTTGCTCAGCCGTGATACTGCCTCCTCGTCTCGATCAAGTTGGTCAATCAGAATGATTCCGTAGGTGGTGAAGACTTCTGCCTGTAATGCTTGAGTAGACTCGTCGAAGACCAGATTGGTACTTAGATTGGCTGTAATGGTGATGAGATTGATGACAGGTTGAACCGAGTCATTTGAGCACCAGCTGATAAGTTCATAGAGCAGTCCGCTCAATTTTGTCAAGGTTACTACGTGCAGACATCCTTGGAGCTCAGCAGATAGTCGGAACTCTTCCAACATGCCTTTAGGTATTGCATGTGAGCTGGCAGGCATAGGCACACAGGCAGAGACATAAGTAACAAAGTCGCTAGAGTTGGTCCACATGCCGGAGCTGAGGTTGAAAACCGCCCAGTCGTCGAATGGCTGTGACAGCCTCATGTCTGACTCTAAGAGTTCGGGCAAACCGTCGTGGGTCTTATGAAGGATATTGTCCTGAAAACGATTGGGTACATAACCTGCAGCTTCGAGTTCATCAGCACCAGCGGCTGTCAAGTCTGGTAGTTCGCTCCAAATGTTTCGCGATTGATGATGAGAAGGAGGACCAGGTCGCCTTGGAGGGAATGATAATTGTCTCGAAAGGAAACGTGATTGTAGCGGGAAGCTTCGAGGTTCGCTCAATGGTGGCATGAGAGGAGACGGCGCCGACAATGGTACAGCCGCAGGAACACCGGCGAGTGACTCGACCCACGTTTGTGGTGGAGTTCTCTCAAGCGAATGGCGGCTGGAAGATGTTCGAAGCGTGACGCTAAACGACGGTTCTACGGTATGACTGTTGCTGGCTGTCCCGCCAAGAGTAACACTGTAAGGAGTTGGGGCTGGCGACTTGATCGACCAGTCCAATGGCACAGCACATTCCCTGCATGCGGTTTTAGCCTTGGTAGTGAAAGAGATGAAAGGAAGCCATTCATAGGGGGTTATTTACCCTCGAACCGTTGGACCTGTGGGCGCTGGAGAAAGCTCGCTGGCTCCCTGTCCTTCGTTTTGGATAGCTTTTTTAGACCCGTACCTCTTCACGAGACGCTGGAACTTGGTTTGATTCAATTGGATACCTGCTACCTCCGCAGCGCTCGTGCCTTTGCCTCTACGTTTGCGATCCTTCACAGCCTTGGCAATCGCTTTTGAAACGGTTGAGGGGATGTTCTTTCGCAGGCGCCATGCCTTAAGCTGCCGTTCTAGCTGACGATTGCTGAAGATAGAAGTTAGATTTGGGGATGGGAACACGGGAGAGGGTTGTATACTTGATAACGAAGGCGAAATCACTAGACATAGTCTCACAAACCTGAGCAACCGTCATATTCCGGCCGATGTAAAGGTCCTTGATGGTCTCCCTTTTGGACTCCCACTGCTCGGCCGAATGCTGGCGCGCTCGCTGCTGCTGTGCCATCTTAACGGTCGGAATCGAAGCTGATACTATAGCGTGTGGGAACTGGTAAGCAACAGCAGTGTTTTGAAGCCCAGGCTGGATTTTATCTGTATATGTGGTGCCGGGAGGCATGATACGTAGGCCCCGAGAGGCCCCCAGACGCTACCTGCGGCTGCAGCATTGTGCAGCCAACGGAGGTGCAGGTCGCAGTGCGATAGGGCAACATCTGAAGTAGCTCGGGAGGCGTACAGGCGGTTGGGGTTCTGACTAACCGGATGTGCTCTTTTGTGCGCCAAGAATGTGGTTTTGGCCCTGCATGGCATCACGAGGGAGGGCCAAAATTACACTTCGTCAAGAAAGTGGCAGCCACCTTTTGCCTACCACTTTCCTTACCCATACGCTCAGCCCCGTCCTGCCCGTCGGCTCGTGGCAACTCCAAAAGCACACTTCTCCATCTGGCCCTTAGCACATTTGAGAATGACGGAGAAGGCGGCCCATCTGCGAGATACGCCTTGCTGCTTTTCAGGTACCAGATGCACAAAACTAACCCTGCGAGTTGCTCGAACAGTACCACTACCTCGCTCCCACACACCCAAAACCACCATGTACGCAGATAGTGAGGCTTGAGAATGTACCATCTTCCACTTTATCGAATTTCAATGCTACTGAACATCCGTCATGTGCGGTTGCCTACATTGCGGGTAGTGCTGCAAGTTATTGCAGTGATTCTGACCCCATACATATAGATTGTATAAAGCCAGCTTTGCTCACTATCCAAATGCTCCTTCCATCATGCTCCCTCCAACAAATATTTACCTTTCTATGCCTATGAGCTCATTCGCTATATTCAGTGCGTTGCTTAACATGACTCCCTTCCGTAACACCACCCCCAATACTGCCTCTCCGGCATTGACGGACGAGAACCTCCACCGCGTCGACATGACGCCTCCCTCAAAAAACGGTCATCATCACTCTGATATTGCACATGGTCGCCAATCAGAGGCAGGCTTCCAACTCTGTCAAACTGTTCTTGCTAGCCAGCATCACCGCCCTTCCGATACAAAGGCACAGCATCTGCCTCCTTTCACAACAGTGTCACGTAGCCACGAGATCCCATGGGACCCCTTGAACCACCAGCACAGGTTCCTGCGCCGTGCATCAACTTGTCCTTCCGACAAACCCAAGTCAGGTCCTTACAATCTTCAACACGCTGGAAAGCGCCTTCGGCACCAAATTTCACAGGCCCCCTCCGAACTCAGTTGTGAGCCGAAACACCTCATTCCTGAAACCTCGTTCAGGCCACATCAACAAAGTCTGTACCAAGTGGGAAATGACTCGATGGAGTGTGTCGTAGATGAAAATGAGGATTGGCAGACGCCGCCGCGTATGTCACCCGCCTCTGGGCCGGGCACCTGGCCGCTCGTGGAATCAGACTGGGTCTTAGTCCAGACAGCAAATCATGCTGAATCGGAACTGGCACACTTCGGTGCTCTTTTCATCGATGAGCGAAGCTTCGGATAGGCACAAGACGAGCTGGGAAAGAGTTGGGATATTGGTGAGAAGCTACAATTAAGGGATTCATGGAGCGTGCATATCATATAGCGACACAGCAACGCTCTCTTCGTTCAAGTTACAGGATCAACGAATGTCGAAGGCAGTTGATGCGCAACGGGATGGTATGAGCTCGACTCTTGACTACTTTTGTACATGTTAGATACCTGTGAGAAATATAACGCTACAGTCATCGAAACTGGTACCCATGCATTGCTTCTGTGATTTATTGATCGATACAACAGCCATAAGGATGTCATCATGAGGAACTTATTAGACTAGAATACGGAGCGAGCTCTAGCCAATCCACTCTTGTCATCATAGTCCTAAGAGGTGATTACAGAGGCAACGAAGCGGTAAGCGCTTCAAGTAAATAGGGTAGTGATGAAGGACAGAACCGATTTAATATCAGGGGGTTGGTAGAGCTACTCGCGGAGATCTCCGGTCTTCCAGCTCCGACTCCGACCTTTCTTTACACCCGCCAGGGCCGCCCACGACACTATTGAACGACCGCATCTTATCAATCATCAGCAAATCCGGAGGAGTACGCATATTCACTGTAACTCCTGCTCGTTCTCTGAACGGCGATACGGGCATTTCACACCACTGACCTCAGCCTTCCCCGCCGACCTCGAGTCTTTTCCCTGCCTCCCAGCAATACCCCGTTTTCCAGATGCAAATTGGAACAGCGCACCGGATGGGAGAGCGCTCCTCTCGAATACGAACAGCATACGACACTCACTGTGATCACTAGGTCGCATTCATCGGTTCCCTCGTGCCGAGTACATTCTGCTCAAGCCATTTCCGCATTGACGACGTCACCCGCCTCCCGGCCGCGTATCAAAACACGTCGACTACCTCGTCGAGCACGATGTTGCTATAAGGGGGGTCCATGTACTGGAACAGGGAAGACGAGGATGGAGACGTGAAGCCCTGCTCCGACGGTGGTGTGGCAGCGATAGATACCTCCCGTGCTTTGAGGAGTTTTGGGGTCCTCTATGCTTCTAGCATATCCTACAAAACGTTATAACGGACCTCCTCGATCCAGGTTAGATGTGTATAGTTTGAGCCGGAAAATTAACGGCATATTTTGCCTTACAAGGGAGTAGTCTTCAGGGCTGTATATCAACGGCAAAGCGATAGGATTGTGAGTAAACTTCGGACTTACATACGTCATCTATTCCGAGCACCGATATGCTATACCCTATAGATGCACGCCTAGGTTCTTCAGAAGTATATATGTAGGCATCGAACTACCCTGAGCCAGCTAAATCTATTGTTCTCCTCTTGTCAAAAGTCTATACCAATGCGATGGCCCAGATTCTTCCTGTCCCGAACCCGACCAAGTCATACTGGCTCAGCGAGCCCCATAGATTAGCCAAATTCCGTTCTACTCCAGATCTCCCTGCGACATGCGACGTTGTCATAATCGGATCAGGCATGGCTGGAATCACCACAGCGTACCATCTTCTTCACAGCAATAATCACCCCCCAAACGTCGTCATTCTGGAAGCACGAGACTTGTGTTCAGGTGCCACGGCGCGTAACGGCGGGCATTGCAAAGTAAAAGTGCCAACATTCGCGGGCTTCAAGCCAGGGTCAGGCAGCTCGACCGTGGATGACATGGCATCTTATGTACATGGTATTATGGATAGCCTGAAGCAAATCGTAGAGGAAGAAAACTTGGACTGCGAATTTGAGCTTCGTCGAACCTTTGACATTCAGCTCGATCGCGATGAGTCCAAACGTCTAAAGCGGGTCTATGACGAAAGCTCGAAGGCGGGAAACGTGTGGACGAAGACGGCCGATTATATTGACGAAAGATTTGCGGGTCAAATCACTTCCATTAAGGGTGCAAAAGCCGCTTTCACTGGTCCGGCATGCTCCTTCTGGCCCTACAAGTTCGTCTCGCAGCTCCTTGCGCGGCTTCTTGCCCAACATTCCCAGTCCTTGAATTTTCAGACAACCACCCCCGCGACCTCAGTAACATCCTCCGAGGATGGAAGCAGTCTCATTCATACCTCACGCGGTACAATCAAGGCCCAGAAGGTCGTGTTTGCAACCAACGCTTACACGGCGGGGCTCATTCCGCAATTCCACGACATCATCACTCCGGTTCGTGGCATGGCATCGCATATTGTCCCTAAAGAACCAATTCATCCGCATCTTTCAAACACTTATAACATCGACTTCGGCCCAGAGAAGGGGACTGACTATCTCAATCCACGGCCGGACGGCAGCATTGTTGTTGGAGGTGGAGCATGGCTCTTCAGCTCTGATCGTCCGTCATGGTTCAACAATTTCGACGACGCCACGCCATTTCGTCCACAGGTGGAACAGCATTGGGAAGGCTACATGCAGCGGAACTTTCGCGGTTGGGAAGAAAGCGGTGCGGAGGTAGACAAGGTATGGGTTGGTATCATGGGCAGAACGCCGGATGGGTGGCCGCATGTTGGAAGAGTGCCAGGAGTGAAGAATCAATGGATGCTAGCCGGCTTCAACGGCGGTGGCATGGCATTGATTCTTACAGCTGCAAAGGCAGTCGCGAAGATGGTGAAGGAAGATACTGGCTTTGAGGACGTGGCTGGAGGATTGGGCGTTCCGGACTTTTTCGGGACGAGTGAAGAGAGGCTGCAAGCAGGAAATGGCGTGGAGTAAATGACGAAGAGGAAGTAGGTTGGCTCGGTGAATAGAGTCGACATATCTGTAACCCGAAAAAAGTTGACCAGATACATCAACTAGAAAGAAGCAATAGAATGGTTCATGCTGCATTTAACAGGAAAGTAAGTTGAGCCAAGCATGGCGTCACTACTTATGATTACCTAGGGTCAAGCCTCCCAAGTCATTCGGGGCCATGAATCTCTCTGAATAGGAACGGTCAAGTATCTAAAAAAGGTAACCGTTCATCGCAGAAACTTAAAACATGAAGTCCTCATCTAACAAGTTCATGATCTGCTGATTACCGTAAAACCAATCACCTAATCCAGAAGGTTGAGGAGCGCCAGCCTCTAAACCTCCGGCTGTCGTTGCCCCTATCTCTATCCCATAGTCCGCGAAGTCAAACTCGTCCATAGGGTCCATCAGATTGTTCGCTAAGGTCGGGTTCACGGGCGAAGAAAAACCCTTTGAACCAAAGTAGAGCTCTATAGCTTGGCAGAGGAGCTTATACAGTCGATATGGGTGCGTGGTCGACTCCGAAGAAGCTGCCTCAGGCTTTAAAGACGCCGCGAATCGATTCAAACGGGCTAAGTCGGCGACATCCGAAAGCTGGACCGCACGGGTAAACAGGATACTGAACGGAACGAAAGCAACGTACAAAATAGCCCTGTTCGCTACAATTAGTTTGAAACCTGATGACTTGCGGTAATAAAGCACATTCCAGGGGACGATTCCCAATTTTGGCCCCTTAGGAGGAAACCACTGAAAGCAACGATTAACTCACCAGTTGAGATATTTTGTTTCCATGAGCGGGTCGTTTTTGCAGCCACGTACACACATCATACATTGCTCGTGTATGTCCAGAGCTTCGCGAGCGACAGCAACACAGTCGTCTGAAGCGCTGCTCGGGGAGTCTCGAGCTGCGGGACTGGCCCTGAGGATCAGAGCTAGTATCGAGGTTTGACATACCAAGTCGCACTGCATCCAAACGACTTGCATTGGATCCATTTCACACTCGTTGGGTTGGTTCATTACACCCTTCCATCGTTTATCAGTGAAATATGAAGGTTACAAAGGAACTGACCACATACCAAGACCTCGTCATGTGTTTCTTTCATCTTTTCTCGCAACTCTTCTGCCAGCGCTTGAGCCAAAAGACCGCGTTCATCAGCTGGTCGGGATAGTCCCGCTGGGCTGTAAAGTTGTTCATAAGCTTTCCCCTGAATTCTTGCAACTTTAGTATGCCGCGGTTCATCTAGCTTCATTGATAAAGTAACTTCAGGGTCGTGAATGTTGGATGGTCGGCCAAGTCGAAGCGAAAGTCCTTTCTCAATTCTGTAGACTGTCCAAAAGAGATTTTCCTGCGAAGCTCGTAGAGCCTGGTCAGTTTCTCTTCGGGGTTGATGGCGATGATATCCTAGCGTCTGACAAAGATCTGCGGCAGCTGAAATGAAAGTCCAGGCCATTGGGGCTTTGGAATTTTCAATGGCGTTGAAAGCCTACTATGAGGATGAGCGAGAGATCTCCAGCCCTCGTCCTAATATGGCATACGTACTGCAAGCGTTAATGTCGCAATGACCTCCATGGATGTTGGTAGGAGAAGTGGGAGCCGGGTAAGAGCGCTGTGGAAATTCTCCTGACAGAGTCGAGAGTATTTCCTGTAGTCTTGAACTCCAGATAAGATAACATGCTCGGAAAAAATGTAGTACAAGTACCCATTGGCGAGGATGAGGTCCACTTCGTGGAAATCGTCAACAGCGAAGTACACACTACGACAAATTTCGGCAAACTTCTGAAGAGGAAGTATTCGAGAGATCCAGGCAATTATAGTATGCCCCTCCTGATCTGATATTCGTGTCAGGTAATTTGTGACATTATTTCTGAGTGGAAAACCGACCCTTAACCCACCGTAGTACCGCCACGACAGCCTCTAATGGGGGCATGGGAGGCTTGGCCTGGTATTTTGCGACGTCGACCTCTGGTGAAGACAGGTCACGGACGGCAGCGGGGTCTTCTAGAGCCTGTATAAGATTTCTTAGCGATGAAAGCACATCACTAGCTTCCGGTCCGACATCTCCTAAGCCTCTATCTTCCACTACAGCTTTGACAAAGTCGATAATGTGAGTTGAATGGCCCCACAAAGATTCGCCGGCCGACGCGGAGACAGGCCGGTGTCCGATCAGCGCCTTTATCGCACCAGCTTCGTTGAGATGCCCTGTAGAGCCGTCTTCGGGATTGGCTTCATCTGGAGTGACGTTCAGCTGCTGCAGAAGAAGTTTGATACCGTCGATGTCCCTCGCAATGCCGTCGATTTTCTGTTCGCTGAATGATCAAGACAATGTGAGCCCTCCGCAGCATGGAAAAAACTATGCAAGATATCTGAGAGTTACTCACTATTGTGCTGATATCAGCACCCTCTGCTTCGGACTTGTTGCTTTGGACGCGACCGCGCTGTGGGTACAATCCAGTCTTGCGGAGATGCAATTCAAACAAGGTGAACCTCTGTCACAGCCGGTCTACTTGAACACAGTCTATTAACCTCTTACTTCCTCTCTCCGACGGCCCATAGGCGCGAAATAGAAGAGCTTTACCTTTCGTGCACGACACTGATCACACTGTACCACCAATGATTAGCTCATATCAATGACGAAGAGTATCACTTATCAACCCACAGAGCGACGGGTGATCGCCTGGCCGCCCATTGAACGTTTTTCAGCATTCTCTCCGCGGGATTCCATATTTCAAGTCAGCGCCCAGAGTAGACAGAGGTCGCAGTGTCATAGTAGTAAAATGATGCTCGAGGCAACAAAAGCTGATGCACACGCTAGCGACGGATTCGCGCGGGATTCCGGCCAGGGTACGAAGCGCTACCCACCATTAATCTCGGGAATCTGATTGGCTAGCTATTCTATGCATGCCCGAAAGGGAGCCTTGTCAAGGGAAGAGACCAACACTACAGACACTATTGCTTTCGACTATAAGTAGCCCCGCGTGCTCTTGGGCGATAGCTACAAATTTCCGAAGTTTCTTTCCGAAAAACCGTCATGGGCCAAAACATCCTCATCACCGGTGCCGCAGGCTATATGTACGAACCTCCATCTTTGTAACTACCCCGAGCTAATACAATCACAGCGGAGGCTCGGTTCTTGCCGACTTCATATCTCGTACAAACGGGCTTATCAAGGCGGAAAATATCAGCGCCGCAGTTCGGTCGGAAGACCAAGTTCAAGCCTTGTCAAAGTTGGGCGTCAATGTGATTCAAGTCGATCTCCGAAACGAAGCGGCTGTAAATGAAGCGGTGCTTCGGAACGAGAGTACGTTGGTATAGCCGACGCATCAGACCAGGCAACTCACATTGTCCTAGTTGACGTCGTTGTTCACACAGCAAGCGCGATAGAATCGCGTATCGTATCTCACCTTATCAAAGCTCTTGATCAACGTCGCAAAGCCAGTGGAGAGGAGGTGGTCTTCATCCATGTGAGTTCATCTAGCATCTATCACTGATAGTTCTCTAACCTTCTATAGTCGTCGGTAACTGCCCTGTTTGCCACAGAGGGTGGTTGGACGCACGGGGAAGTTAAAGATACCGATCAAATATTTGAGATGGAGAAGCAGATCGGGGATTCTCACCCTGTTCGCGAGGTAACACGTTCTAGCTTGCCGTGTCGTTCTATCGCGAGAATGCTTTTTCTAATCAGTGACCAGACGAACATTTTGGTTATCGAACAAGCCAAAGCGCATGGTGTTACGAGTCTCAATGTCGTTGTGCCAACCGTCTGTGAGTACTCCTATAATAACAGAAAACCTTTCACGAGGAGCCTACCAATGGTTGAACCCGGGCTTACTATATGAAAGACGGGAGAGGCCGTGGCGAGTGGCGGAAGCTGTCCGTAAGTATACCAGCGTATATCAGGACCAGCATTAAGCTCAAGCTCGTCTACAAATTCGATAAGGATAGCGTGAGTTGATTTGTTCACTTCACTCTTTAGAAGAAAAAGTCCTCTGCACTGAATTACTGCGGCATCATGAGGCCTCGGCTCAATCAGGGGCACGTTGTCATCCGTTTACATACTTACTAACGCTGTGATAGAGCCCACCCGCAGTGCACATATCAGACTTGACAGCACTCTATGCTCTACTTGTGGAGAAGATCTTGCATAAAGAGCCAGTCCCGAACGGAGAGAACGGTTATTACTTCCCAATGGCCCATAGAGCACCTTGGTGGGATGTTATGGAACTTCTCGCCGAGGGTCTGCATGCGCGTGGGCTCGTACTGGAGCCCAAAGCCCAAATATGGCCCAGCGACGAGATGGCAGCGGAGGAGCTAGGATTTCCGCTTCTATACATCCGGGCTATGTGCACCGCTACGTAAGCTCCTTCTGCCATTCAAGTTAGCGTATATATCTAATAGCTGATCCAGTGGAGAACTTGTCCCCATAAATGCGTACCGACTTGGATGGCAACCAAAGTGGGACCTGGAGAGATTTCTGGGGAGCATGGATGACGAAATTGAAGCAGTGCAGGAGTTGGATAAGGTGAAGCCTACTGTCTTTGACGCCATCTTGCCCTTCTCCAACAGCTAGATGGCTATCACTCTCCTAGTCAGATTTTTGGACGTTGTTGTCTTTCTTTCTGATTAACAGTGACCAACCGACCGTCCGCTCTATGCGTAGAGCACTTAGCTACAGGCTTACGCCATATTCAATTCGGCAATCGTAGATAGATCATCTCAATATCATCTAATCTTCCTTCCTCATCTTCGGTCTAACAGATTTCAGTATCGGAGTTGCCAATAGATGGTTGCGCAGATGGAATCCCAGGAAGAAATCCCAGTCATCCTTCACAGCACTTATCATTATTCCCGGTCTTGACCTTCACTCTGGGCAAGAAGAAGTTAAGGTAACCGATAAGACAGAGAAAAGCAAAGCGCAGTACCAAATATGAGTCGAGGCGCATCTTCGACAACTCGATTATTAAAGTGGGCTATCTCCACCGAGTGGTTAGTGAGTAGGAGTATTTCAGCAGGTGTTTATCGGTGCTCTTTCGATTCAATTCGGCCCATCAGTCAACCTGGGATGCTCAGAAGTGCAAAAACTTATTTTGTTAGCTACTCGCACTCGGAGAAGTCCTGATAGTTACAGAGGAAAGCACAGTAGTGTCTTGAGACTTCGATTTAAGTATTGAAGATAGGAAAACCGTTCGCCTCTAAAGATAACTCCTGGGCCTACAGAGACCAACTATCGTTCCACACGTTCTGTCAAGCCCGTCGCTCAACATTTCACTATGCCTCAGGCACATATTTACCCCTGATTACTTGCGATCGTGGTGGTTTGAGTTCATCGGGATACTACAACACATCATCCCAGTCAGCTTCACCACCCTTGACATCGGACCAGTGACCAAATTCACCTCCCCGGCATCTCCAACACCGGTCTTTGATCCCCGACCTCAGCCAATGGAGTTTGTTTGTAGACGTACTCGTGTCCAGTCGCAAAACCTGCTCCAGCGCCAACGTTCCCTCTTAAAAGGCGAGTCCTGCCTCGCCGCTCCCACAGCCCCCACGCAATCGCTGAGAGCAACAAGACCCCAAGCGCGACTCCTAGTGCAACTCCAACGGTCGTCGTAGAATGTGAACTGCAACGATGCGCGACGGAGTCTCCCGATGATGAGTTCGATGGAGATGACGACGGTATTGAGCTGATGAGTTGGCTTTGATTGAAGTTTCCCGTGATGTTGACCTGCATAATCGGGCCAACGTTGTGCGGGAAGGTGAAGGTCGAGTTGTCGCATTCAGTCCTATCCCCGCAGACAAATGTATTGCCTTCGCAATTTATAAGGAACTGGAAACCATCCTGCGAGCCTAGATCCAAGCGTAATGTCAGATTCTACGTGACGCAGTCTAGTAGCTCGCAGGGACTCCAAATAGCAAAGTACACATACCCGAGTTTCTGCCCGTATTGTCTTCATTGCAAAGATGTGGGCAAGAAGCGTCTTTCCAAGTCTTGTCAGTACATGCCCCGCGATAGATGCCGCCAGAACTACTGTAGCAAAGTCCGCTTCCAGTACATGATTCTCCAACAGCACAGCAGGCGCTTACGGACGCTGCTGGATCGCAAGGCACAAATATGGGGTTGATGTCGCCTCCGTCGGTATTTGAGTTGGGGAAAAAGCAGACACTAGAATTCGCCATTGAGTTAGGACAAAGAGGTCAAAAGCGAAAGACGATTAGGCAGAAAGATGGAGTAGGATGTGGCGCTGGGCTCTATTTCAACTACAGGTATCTGTGGCCCCCAAAGATTTGCGCATGATAGGCAGTTCATAGCGTTCGACTTAGGGGTTAGGCCTCCACTGTCGTCGAACGTCGCAGGAGCTTGTGCTTACATGGCGCAGCTTCTACTTCACCGGAAGGAGGAGTAGTGTATTCTAATTGCGAGGAGGATTCCCATGGTTCCTTATATCCGTCACAGGGTTGTATGTAGCTACACCCCGGTAACCAATGGCCGTTAATAGATATCGCGCAGCACAGCCCAGCATCAATGTCGAACTTAGCACGCATAGGCCAAGAGAAGGCGTAGCTCTACAGTCGCCATACCCCCTGTACGGGCGCCGCAGGTCAATGCTGGAACAAGGGATTTACAGTGTAATTGAGCCTTGTCCAGCCCGTACAGGAGGGGAGACTGCACAGGCGTGAGTATTGCTTATGGTACAGCTAGGTAAGTCTAGCACGACCCTGTTGTGCTCACACCAGATCGACTTCGCATTGGTCGGTTCCTTTCCTTTGCGTTGTCTGAGTGGTTCCATATCTGTGAAGAAGCAACAGGCGGGTAAACCCCGAGATAGGAGGCCTAGTTTTCTATCAGCAGAGCAGGGTTGGAGAGAGCGCAGGGATTTTCCCAAACGTCCATAATACCTCGGCCCCACGATCAGGCTTCCAACGTTCTGTATGGTGCCGTCGGCGTCCAGTCTGTCACCAAACCCGAAGCCCGAAACACGAGAACACCAAATCCAAAGTCCCATTTGTCATGGTTTACCCGTTCTTCTGCTCTTTAAAATTTCCATTTTCCAATTCTGCAAAGTCAACCAAGGGTCGTAATCTGATTTTGTGCCACCTTGCCCTCATCTATTGAAGAGGTCTACCGTAGGTTTCCTTATTGCCTATTCCCTCTCGCTCTTTGTCTGGAAGACTTTGCCTTAGGGGCATTTGTTACTTATAGTCTCATTGTCCTTCATCCTCTCTTCCTTGTAGGTTTCCCTCACGAATATGACTTTGATTGATACTGACCGGGTTCATCGTTTGGCTGCAGCTCGTTGGAAACGTTTTTGTTGGCTCAACAGCCTCCTCTTTGATGCGTCCTTTTGCCATACAGATTCCTGCCTATTTCAAGCCATGTTCGGCGCCAGAATAATAGCTCTGACAGACTCTATGCTGTAAGATGAGCATGTATAGAAAGCTTTAGATTCGGCGAGTTTTGCAGATTGTACCAACATCCGGATGGAACTAGCCTAGCGTAGACGACGGTTTGAATTCTCTCCACAGTTTCGGTGACAGCTCATACGGGCTACCTGCAACAAAACATTTATATGTAGATACGCGTTGTAGCTGGGACAATGGGTATACCGTAAGTTGTTGCGTACGGGTGCGTCGACTGGACGGAGAGCTTCCATACCAGGCCGCCTTCGACTTTGAGATACGAGCTCTCGTGGACGACTCGATGAATCCTGTCGGCCTTGTTACATCTGCTCGTAGCTCGGGAGCTAGCCTTTCCAACAATGCCACGGTAGTCGCAGCCGACATTCGGGTCTTGGACGAGTCCAGAACGAAACATGGAACCCAAGGAGTTCTAAGTTTTAGGAACTTGCACAAGTAGCAACGTGCACCTTGACAAGAAGAGTTGCAGGCGATGTAGTCAGCACGAGGACTTCAGTCATGAGGCTCTACTGCTGATTCTTCGATTTCAATTCTGATGAACCCTCGGCCTAGTATTAAGCGCAAGCCAAAGCACAGAATATGTCGTCATCGTCCCTAGACTAATCATAAATAGAAGGTCCGCGGGTAGGAGTTGTTTCTTCTAAAGCCATTAGGTGCAATCTTCGATCGCGATGTCGAATTTTCGAGATTGTTCAAGGTAACAAACATTGCGAGGTGGGGAATCTAGGGGAGAGGATCCAGAGGGTTCATGGCTGACTTCTCGCCAATGAGAACGCCGAAGCCTTCTCGGATAGCTGCATGGCCGAGACCCGTCCTTGCAGATCATTTGACTACAATTCTCCTGACAGGACTTTATCCATGATGTCACGTACGAAATCTGGAATTGGAAAGTGGCGTCAATTGCCGCTCATTGGCCATTACTATGCTATCTGGGCGTTCCTGGAAAGCTTTATCGCCGCGTCCGGTTTCGTCCGCGATCTTTTCTTTACTTCTTTTCGACCTGGTGTTGTAATTTGTCGATATATGTTTCTGTCATACCACCATCTCAACTCTTCTGCAGCTTCAGGATTTCGGCGGCGTAAAGCATCATTGTCCACATTTACAACTACGATCGCCTCTGAGGTCCACTGGAAGCAATATTCCAGTCGTCAAGATGTTTGGCTTCGGCGCAACTGCTTTCAAAGCAGAAGACATTCCTGACCTTTCAGGCAAAGTAATTCTGGTCACTGGAGGCAAGAAACCCTCTTGCATGTTCCACGTACAGCCTCCTAACCCCCGCATAGGAAACTCAGGATTGGGCGCCGAAAGCATTCTGCAATTGGCGAAGCATAACCCTTCTAAGATCTATCTAGCTGCCCGCACAGAAGCCAAAGCCAATACCGCCATCGCAGCAATTAAGGAAAAGGTCCCCAACGCTACGATCACATTCCTAGAGCTTGATTTAGGCTCCCTTGCATCAGTCAAGAAGGCCGCAGATGCCGTTACACAGTCTACTGGACGTCTCGACATCCTCCTAAACAACGCAGGCATCATGGCCACACCGGCAGGTCTAACGAAAGATGGCTACGAGATCCAATTCGGAACTAATCATATGGGCCATGCACTTCTCACACGGCTGCTACTCCCAACGCTCCAGAAGACTGCGAAAGAGCAGGGTGCAAATGCGGACGTCCGCATCGTGAATCTTAGTTCCAAGGGCCATGGGTGGGCTCCGAAAGGCGGCCTTGTGCTCGACCAATGCAAGACAGACATGGCTAGCACCGCGACCTTTGTTCGATACGGTCAATCAAAGCTCGCCAACATTCTCTACACCAAAGCGCTTGCTGCCCGGTATCCTGCCATTAGGTGCGTCTCTGTGCATCCAGGAGCCGTTGACACGGGACTTGTGCGTGGGCCTGGTCAGTCTTGGCCGATTTTGGTATGGCCCATGTGGTTTGTTATTCAGTTCAGTGCCGTGAACGTGGCGCATGGGGCTCTGACGCAGTTGTTTGCTGCGACGAGTAAGGATGCTAAGACGGGGGCCTACTACGTCCCGACCGCGCAAGAGAATGCAGGATCTGCTTACGCGCAGGATGAGAAACTAGTGGATGTGCTGTGGGACTACACGGAGAAAGAGCTCAATGCGGCGGGTTATTAGGTGTTGCGGTGGATAGGTTTCGCGGTTTCGGCGTCAATTGAGCTTTCTAGAAGCGTGTTTGTAGACGGCTGGGTACGAAAACGACTCTTTGATTAGCTAATCGGCTCTGAATCTTAGAACTAGTACTCGGGGTATCCACGCACTGTAGTTTCAGAGCTGGACGATGCTCGATGACGGAACCAGTCACAAATCACGTGCGCGACACGCATGAGCAATTCTTCGGTATTTTGTATGTCCTTATATCAAACACTAGAGCGTTCTTAGATACATTCAAGATCACTTTGACGGGCGTTGAGAAGATGGACGTAGAGCAGTACTTGCGTTCATTAATCACGTGAATGCGGGCGGCCCGTGGGTCATACCTCTGCATCTCCGCATCTCTGCAATCTCTGCATCTCTACGTCTCTGCGCCCAGCTTCGCCCCCAAGGCTGGCAGCAAATATGGCTATCCCGTATAAGCCCTCGCGCCAAATGCTCTCAAACGGATCGACACGTCCCTTCAACCAGATAGACGCGCGTCTGACCAGTCACTTCGCCTTCGTCCAGACCATTGCCCTCGAGATGATGGGCGACCGTGCCCCGCGAGGTTGGCCTGGACGTCAGCCCCTGCGCGTGGTCTTCACTGCTACCCTATTGAGCACACGAGGTTCATGTCATTGGCTGCCTCACTTTCAACGTCGTGCCGGCCATTCCCAGTAGGAGTTGGGACCAGAAAACCTGTGTATCACCGACACTGCAGCTCAATACGAATGATCCAGCTCATAGGCACTTCACAGTCATTTCCATTGCGGCTCTATTCTATGCATGAAGCCGCTAATCGTCGTCGCTGTGCCGCATACCCATAGTATCTCGCGCTTGCCATTGACCTCCATCAGACGCGTTGCAATCTCGCACATAACGAGGCTGGTTACGTGTGGGGTTCTGTAGATTTCAACAATTGTCTTCTCCAAGGTCATCCGCGTTTTATTCAAGTCTTCAAGACTGTCTTCGGACTTCATCTGCCTTCCCTTTTCTGTACATCCACCTTACCTCGTGGGGATTGGGGTGAAACACGGGCATTACGGCTCATCTTCAAGATGCGCTCTGCATTTCTGCGCCCAAGTGAGCTCCGCGTGATGGCTGGCTGTGCGCTGTCAGTCCTCCTCTCTCCACGTTGAGGCGACCCCCTGCCTAGTGCTACCCCATCCTGATGATCAGCCCTTTGGGTTCCTCTGCATGCTTTTATTCTGTGTTCCTGCATCGTCTGCCGGACTATGAACTGTCAGCCTCAGCGCCGCGGCCGCCTCACCATCGGTATGAGCGCTTCTCTCCATCTCTGTATCGCTCCCCTTCATGCTACTAGCCTTATATTATTTTTCATATAATGCCCCGCTCTTGCCGGCTTGAATACGTCCAGTCGTGGCCAAATTCCCTATGGTGACATCAAATTTTTGTAAGTCACGTGCTCGTACTGTCATTGGTAAAGTGCCCGGAAGCAGTCTCGTCCCCATATGTGGCTAACGTCCTCGATGCCGTGCTCAAGCTCGACTATCCAGAAAGAAATTTGATAGGCTCAATCATTCAGCCAGAAGTCGCAACAGACTTCAGATTCGTCGTGTCATCCTCACCAGCCTCTACAGTGTTACTTCGATTAGCCAATCTCACCGCTTTCACTAGCCGTCTGCAATACAACCCATCCAAAACCATGGTCGCTCAACGAAGCGGTGACAGCGTACGCCGTCGAGAAATAGTAGTATGACCATCAAGCTCTTTCGAAAGAGTTTCATTGACATGATCCTAGGACCCTTTTCCTGCAAGACAACAATCCCCGAGGTCGACAGACTCCAAGGAGCAGATGCGGTCAATGGATATAATGGAGCGATGGCTGACAGAAACACCAAAAGAGGAGCCATGGACCCCTGTTGGCTGTACTGTGGGGGGCTCGTTCCAACGCGAGTTCGAGCCCAAGCCCATACTGAGAACTGCCTTTGAGGTATCAAATAGCCCTTAAGACTTGCACCGTTTACTTCCTGGCTAAGGCCATCAGCTAACAGCGCAAGTAGAATCATGGCAACGCTAGGACTAATGGTCGCTTAGCTCGTAATGGCAGCAGCATAACTTCCATTTCAGAGGCTTTTCTCCGCTCTAACAGAGCGGTGTCTACTATAATAAAGAGTCCGAAGATCGATCGGGTTCCGCGAATTACGCCTTCTCCAAATGCGCCTTCTATGATCGAGCCAACACAAACAGTCGTATCTGATGATTCGCTACTACTTACCGGAGGAGTTGCCACGGCCCAAGGAAAAGCGGGATCTCTCCAAGCTAAATCAGCACCATTTTTGCACGTGATGGGATATGTAATCTCCAATTCCACTGGTTTCCTTGAAGCAATAGCCATACATCAAGCCCATCCAGGAGTTCATTTACCATCCATATTGCCCGTCAACAGCTCCGAGAGGCCCCTTTTCCAACTTGATTCTGTTCCTGGCCTGATTGTTGTTCTATGCGGGCCACGTTTCGGAAAGAGGTTTTCAAGCATATGCCCCTCGAGCTACCTATTCCAACAATGTCCTCAAGGCTCCAGCTCATCCAGCTCCTCATCTACTAGGACAGGCTCAAATTTCATCTCTTCTTCGCCTGGGGGGTTCAGAGGATCCCGTAGCGGCCTATTATCTCCGGGGAGCGGGTCATGCTCAAAAGAGGCCAACGACGACCCTTCAGAGGAGACACCGCCCCCGCCCCCACCCGCCCCATCTGCCACCGGTGCCTCTGAGACTCCGTTGTTTGCCTGCCCTAGACAAAAGCATTCTGCAGATGATTGTTTCTATTCTGTTCAGGGGTTTCGTAATATGTCCGAAGTCACGTATGTTCAACCGATTTCAGTTTCAGGTCTCAAAGCGCCTATTCATGAATAATGCTTATGATATACGAATGGCAGCTAGCAATCAGTCAAACAGCTTCCAGTATGATTGATTTACCTTATGTCAGCTACGGTAGTCATATTGGAATGCTAGATGGCCGGATCAATCAATGAGCAATCGTGAGATCTGATCCGAGGACTTCACTAATTCGCCCACAGTACACATCTGAAACGGACCGACCATACTATTGTTTATTTATGCAGGCAATGCAACGTCTATTTTCTCAACGCTTCTACCTTCGCAAGGCACTCGCAACCGCCCGATGCCCTCGAGCCGGAACGTCACGTGGCGAAAAGCAAGCCAAAATGTGGAAGCAGCTATACATGTTGCTTTATCCGGATGACCCAGTAATCCCCAGCCCTTGTACTATCCCACCTTCCGTTATCCATGACATCTTTCTACTAACTAATCGGATCAGACTATGGAGTTAATATCGCGACCCAAAATCCCGCGGCTACAGACCGCGATTTGCTAATATCCCACGAACATGAATCCCACCTCCTTATGGATGAGCGAAATGCCAATCTTGAGCAGGTAATACGGGAACTGATTCCCAGAATCTTCGACTCTCTTAATATCCATGCCAGTGAACCTAGCGGGCACCGATATCAACGCCTTCAGCATACTCGCTTGGCACTCGGAGTACTCTTAGCCGAGCTGAGTAATACCCCAGGGTATGCAGAGATCCCAGGCTTCCCCGTCGACCAAGCCAGTATTCCACGCCTCTTCGTCGGACAAGTGGACACGGACTCGTTGCCAGCAGCTCAGAGTGCTAACAGTCTCGACGACATTGCCAACATCGGGTCCAACTTCCATCTACAAGACGAGGAATGGGATGACTTCAGCAGCCCGGGTGGTCATCCACAATCACTCGGACTTAGGCTGCTTTCTAGTGCCTCGATGCCAGCTCCTTTCCACAGCCCGCACTCGGAGTTCGATGTAGCCGAATCTTGAAACGCTTTTCTTTGGCGCTGCTTAGAGAATCCTTTTACTTGGTCGCTTGGCGCCTGAGAACCCTCATAATCAACTACTTCCAAGTTCCCTGGACGCTTAGAAACGCCTAACTTCCTTGATCTAGCAATTACTTCTGTGATATCTAATACTATGGGTGTTCACACACACAACTAGGACTCATGTGCTCTCACTCGCACAATTACATGCCTCGTCCGCGTTCTGTATAGCATTTGAATGTGCCGCCGGAGCGGACCTCGCGTCCGACTCGCCCATACTCGAAGTCTGGTGCAGTATGCAATCGAGCCCGCAACTAACAAACAGCTGAAGTGCAGCAGGCTACCCCTTCACAGTATTTTCGTTCTCACGGAAGTTTCCAAACAGTTGCAAGATGCAGTCTCGTTATACCTTTCTTTGTTGTTCGGATCTCGCAAGGCGCTCGACGCTCTTCGGACTCGATCTCCCTTGTGTGTCTTGTGCCGTGGAAGACTAGATCGATCAAAGACAAAGACTTCCCACGGCCAGAACACCAACCGCTTTACGCATACGGGTTCGCGGATGGCTATCTTTATACTCGTCGGATTTAGATCGGCGACTAGTCTACAGGATACCAACACTCCAAATTAACACGGTCAACATTACTACTCGACCCCCCTTGCCTGGCCCTTGCTTATTGCTCCAACCAATTACTCCCGCCATGCCCTCAAAGCGATCTCGTGTAAAAGACCCAGCGACCTGGAACGACTACCGCTGGAGCTCCGCGCCCGACGCCAACAGCAGCACTACGCACAACACGACAAGGAGGAGGTTCCATGACAGAGATCAGGAAACCCGTTCTTCGCCAACGAACGAGCTTTATTATTCAGACTCGCAGTCATCTACATCCTCCAGCGAAACCAGTACTTGCAAGAACCTCCCACATAAAGCCAGGAGCCATTCGGAAGCCAAAACAACCACAGCCACCCTCCCCACCCGCCTCCTCCGCTACCTCACTGTCTTACTCACAGCGGGCATCACTCTCATCGGCATAGCCGCCGCAAGCAACCTCACCCGCGCCCTCCTCCTCGCTCCCGTCCCCGCCCGCGAGAGATTCGGCGGCTACATCCCCCACAGCGTGCGCTTAACTCCTCACGCCCTACATGAGCGCGTTCTCGACGCCACGCGCTCCATGAGCCACGCCATCGCGTACACAAGAACCGACGTCGACGCCGTACGCGGCCTCGTGCAGCACTCCTCCGCCGCGCCTTTCAGGCAGGAAGCGGTCGGCCTCTTCAACAAATTTATAAAGGACGCGAAAGCGGTGGGTGCGGCGTTGGGGAAGTTTGAAGCCAAGTTGCCGCAGGTGCTTCGGAACGTGCTGGACGAGAACACGTTTCTGTATACTCGGATGTCGAGCGAATTGGAAGCAGGAGGAGGGAAGTCGAGTGCGGAGACGCTGCGGGGCATTGTTGGGAAGTCGACGAAAGATTTAGGCACACTGGCCGATCAGGCGGCGGGGTCGATGCGCTCGCAGTTGCGGGATATGGAAAGCTCTCTGAAGCAGATCCAGGAGATCGTTAGCAGAGAAGAGACGCGGGTTAAGAGGCAATTCGAGGAGGACGCCGAGAAAAGTTTGAAGAGCGGGAGCTGGTCCAGGCTGGGTGTGGAGGGCCTCGCCCAGAGAGAGCAGCACATCCGGAGTATCGAGGAAGAGTTGATTAGGGTCAGGACTTTCGTCGGCCCGTGCCAGAGACACGTCGGCGAGGTCACGAGGCGGCTGGAGAAAGTATCCCAGGGACTCCATCATTTTCATATGAGGCAGAGCGAGTTGGTGATTGATCAAACTCGTCCAGATGAGTTCTTGGAGATGTTGCGGAAGAACAAAGAAATCGGTGCAAAGCTCGAAAGAACGCTCAAGAACACGGATGAGGCGAAGAAGCTAGAAGCGGATATTCATGCTGGTGTATATAAGGGAGATTACTTTTCTCTTCCTAGATGGGTTCCATTCCAACGAGCTAAATAGTGCAAAATAGTACAATGAGGGGGTTTGACTAGTATGAAGCTATAGTTTCCGGACGAGCAACTTCGCGAGCCTTCTCACACCTTCGTCTACCATTTCGAATTGATTTTAACAGTTCTCCAATACCTCACGCGTAGTCACGGCAGGTTCACCGCTTAAAGCGGAGGCTGATTGTCTTAAAGGCCCTCCTACCACAGACACCGTAGAGAGGAGTAATGAAGGAATGCGACACGGCTCCATCTAGGCGAGGGGGAGGCGCAACAAGCGTTTTGAATTGGTTGGAGAAAATGGGCACTCAGCTTTCAAAGTCTTGAAAGGGATCATGGAGTATTCATCGCGCGTACGAAAGAGGTGGCCCCAGACTTCTGCAAGGTACTCCAGGTTGAGGGGGTAGAGCGTGGAATGACGTGCAATTAAGGATGGACGTTGAGATGAAAAGCGGCTAGTAAATCCCTAATTTATTTCGTGAGTATCATTAGTAGAAACGGCATTGCTACGCCAAACATTCAAAGCATGCCACTAATCCACTTCCAGAACAAAGATTTTCGCTGTTGTACGAAGTAGTACTGTCCTACACTTGTAGTGACTCCGCTCCTCGCTCAAACGCAGTCATCCAACGCACTCGCTTCGATATTCATGCAATCGCTCGTCGCTCAATTCAGCTACCCAACATCCATTAATGCTGCCCCTCAATCATCCGAGGCTTTCTCGGCTCGTCGTCGGATTCAGAGTCGTCGGAGTACTTGTGCCTGCTCCTACCCTCGTCCTTGCTGCGATGGCCATGCTTTTTATCATCGTGCTCATGACGGTCGTGGCGGTCGTGGTCATACTCATCGGAGTCTGCATGAGCTATCAAGTTAACAAACATGCTCTTAATGCTGTACACGGTCAAATCGTGGTCTCAACTAACCTTCTCGCTTTTCCCGAATCTGCTTAGTACGATCCGCAAGCTTTTGGATGTCCTCTTTCGTCAAAACCCGCAAAACAATTACACAATCCTGGCGCTCTTCAAATCGCTCTTTCGCCTCTTCAAGAGCCTCCGGGTTCACAAGGCGCCGATCAATCTTCGTCCAGCGCGCGTCTGGTGGAATATCCTTGGTCTTGCCAGTCTTCAGGGGCGCAACGCCTTCACGGATTGGATCGGGATGCCATGGGAACTTCTCTGTCGGCTTGCGCAAGATACCCTTGATGGGTGCAGGATCCTCTTTCGGCGGCGACACGATGCGAACACGGTTGCCTTCGCGGTCGGTAGGGCCATCGGAATCCGCTACGGCAAGAGAATCAGGCTCTTGAGTAAGGCCGGTATCAAGTACACTGTTGGAACGTTCGTTCTGGCGTGGATGGGAGTCCACCTCCCTTGACTTAGGAGGCGGTGGTCCACGCGAGTCAACGGGATCTTCGGTTGGCACACGGTCACGCTCATCTCTCGGTCGGTCTTGATCTCGGTCTCTCCTCCGACGGCGTTCCCTCTCGCGATCAGAGTCGCTGGAGTCACGATCCCGTGTGGTTTTCTTGCTGCGCTCAAGTTCTTGAGCCACGCGACGGCGATAGTCCTCTTCCGGGTCTAGAACGGTTTCCAGGGTTGGTTTGTCACGGTTTCCTAGTTTCAAGGTCTCGGGCTCCTTTTCGACGTAATGTCGAGGACGTTCGCGCTCTGCTTCGGTCCGCTCATCCGAGGAGAACTGTCGGCGATGATGGCGACTTCGTTCCTCCTCTTCTTCGTACCGCCGCTCTCGTGGCTTTCGGTCAGCTTCAGGAGCAGCAAAGGGAGCCGAGTTGGGCGGAGCGGTGGCCGGAGCTCGAGGTCGATCTTCGGGTTCTTTGTCCCGACGATCACGATCGCCGTCGCGGTCGCGTTCCTTGCGTCTCTCGCGTTCTCGGTCAGAGTCGCGATCACGATTTTTGAGTACCTCGCCAGCACCATATGTAGCAGCAGCACCGGCGACGGCTGCCGAAGCTAGGCCAACATCTCGATCACGTCGGTCGTGATCGGGATCGCGATCTTTACGTCGCTCTCGTTCGCGGTCTCTCTCGCGTTCTCGCTCGCGGTCTGAATCACGGTCCCTGTCGCGGTCTCGGTCCCGTGGGCGCTCCCGTTCTCGGTCCCGTTCTCGGTCCCGTTCTCGATCCCGATCCCGCTCCCGCTCCCTCTCTCTGTCTCGATCTACACCTCTGTCACGATCGGAACGGCTGAGGTCCTTTTCACGCTCAGATTCTCGGTATGGGATAGCATCACGTTCCCGAGTAATCCGAGGGTCCGGAATGCGAGAATCAGAAGATCGAGGGTCAGGAATTCGTGGGTCCGCGAGACGTGGGTCAGTGAGGCGTGGGTCAGTGAGGCGTGGGTCAGTGAGGCGTGGGTCAGTGAGGCGTGGGTCAGTGAGACGTGGGTCAGTGAGACGTGGATCAGCAGGACGTGGGTCCGAAACTCGTGGGTCGGCGATGCGAGGATCGGGGACTCGTGGGTCAGCAATACGGGTATCTGAGATTCGCGGATCAGGTATCCGAACATCAGAGATTCGTGGATCTGGTAGCCGGGCGTCAGAACGACGGAGCTCCTGTGAACGACGAACATCTTCGTCAGCATAATAAGGACCAGGGGGGTATTCTTCAACCCTTCGGCCAGGCTGCTCTCGAGCGTCCCAAATGGGTTCGCGATCAAGGCTGGGTTCACGTGCCTGGTACGGTTCGCCACCAGACCGAATTCCAAAACCCCTGGTTGCAACATCTGGATCCTCATACCTCCCGCCACCGAGATGGCGTCCACGCTCACGACGGTCCTCAACTCCATCGTAGCCGTCTTGGTGTACCTTTGCAGGTGCATATCGAGTAGACGATGAGCGAGCGGGGGTAGCGTATGGATCGATCTCGCGGTACCCGCCGGATCGGTCGTGGGAGGATGATCGATCATGAGAAGCGACTGGAACAGGATCTCTTAGGCTTCCAGACCTTCCAATGCCGCTGTTGATCTTGTCGAAAGCCCGAGTAGAAGACGGAGGTGGGCCTAGCTCACGTAGTGATGTCCGTGGAGCAGTGCTATCCATGATGAGACTGGTTGGCCGAGGTGCCCGCTCCTGGCTTCCACGGCGTCGTCTCCAGGTAGGCTCCGTATCCCGGTACATGGACGCCGGGTCTGTGTAAGAGAAAGCATCATCGTTGACCTCGCTGTTGCGGGCTACCGGCTCACTGCTCCGGACTAGGGGTTTGTTGTGATGATAGCTTCGTCCGCCACTCGTAGTAGTAGACTTGTATCCGATGTTTGCATTATCCCGCCGTCGGGGATCAACTATTTCTCGCTGCTCTGCGATGAGCTTCGCGGTGTGGCTGTCATCCACGCTGTAAATTCTCTTGTGCTCACGTCGAGGTTGAGAAGAGGCTGGCGGGGTAATATAGGTCTCTCCGCGGCTGTCCCAAGAACGGGCCAGAGGACTCGAGGGTCGTGGTTGCTCTGAATGAATGACGTTGCCATGGGTCCTGATGGACATGGCTGGTGTCAGGGAACTCGAGGAGGGTCGGGGGGCGCGGCTTTCAGGATCGGTGAGGGTGTTGCGTCGTGGTCGTCCCGAGTAAGGGTCGTACTTTGCTGGGTCGTACTTTGTTGAAGATCTGGAGGATGAGGAGCTAGGGGCATAGTGATGTGAGGTGTGGGTAACAGGAACGACAATCCTCTCGCCACTGGTCCGCGGTGAGTCGAGATCTCGCGTCCTCGCAGGGTAGTATGGATCGTAGCTGCCGTGAGTTGGTTCGCCGAAAGTTCCAGTGGACGCTCGTCCAGGAGCCACGAGCCGTCGAGGCGAGGCAGGACGGTAGTGTCCCGACATGGCTGCAGTTTGAACGTTGACCAGAACAGCGGGAGATGTGGTGATGGCCGTAAGCGGCGGGCGTGGTGTCTTTGGTGTTTTGGGAGAAGTCGGAGGTTCAGTAGTTGGCGGGGCCCTTGGAGTGCCCGCGACCACCGAATGACGTCGTGGGATGTGCGGCGGGGTGTAGCTGTACGAGTAGTTACGCCCTTGCTTGCCAGAGCTGACCGAAGGAATGAGAACACTGTCCATGGCGAGGATGTTAGCAGGGAGAAAGGCTTCAAAGGCAGAAACGAAGGAACAAACGAGATAGAAATGCGTTTTTTGAGGCGCGGACAGAAAGAATGGCTGACATCGACGTACATTCCGGGTTAGAGGCGATAGAGACGGGCGCCAGGTGAGCTGGCCGGAGGATCCCTCGTACTGCTGCAATATCCGTCTGCGCTGGCTCCAGGCTGCCCTTGCGGTGGGGAGAGGGACTCGGCGAAGGCCTCAGTTGTAGCTAGCCGGCGGAGCAGAGGATACCGACAGCCCAAACGGCGAAGGCGGCAGCTGGGCCGAGCACGCAGCAGAGCAGGGCGCCGTCGGGCAGAGAGCGTGAACGATGCACCCGAAACAGGATTATCCCAGGCTTCTTCGGCGGTGGAGGGCGGGCGATGCAGGTGGGAGGCTACAGGCGACGATGCGAGTCGAGGATGTGGGGGAACACGGGCTCGCAGCACTCGGGAGTCCTAAAACGGGGGGGCTGGAGACGATATGGAGGTGCTCGGAGGCTTTCTGGCTGGTGTAGAGAGGGAGGATAGGGGTGTCGTGTGTGCCCGACATGAATCGAGGTTGGATCGGCCACTTTTTGGCGGGCTGCCAGTGGTCATGGAGTGACAGACGTCACGGCTGCTGCCAAGCCCTTTCTCCCTAGACCCTGCGCCGATGCTGATGGATGATGGAGGCCACCATTTGACAGGCCTCGACAGCCAGAGGGACCCCACTGTGCCCACAACCCCAGGACGCTTTCGCGAGCATTCTATTCACCTTATTTCCAGCATCCTCCTCGCCCACTTACATAACGACGTTGGGCTTCCATCCTCATCTTCGCCGCCAGCTTCCCCTTGAATTTACACACTGTATGCAAAAGACTTCACCATGGCGCCGCTTTGCCCCTCTGCCCCTCCGAGCACCGTTGGGCTGCTAGGCCCGCAGCCATGGATGGCCCTGCATTTCGAAAGTCACTAGAAGCACCGGGCTTATTCGCATTTCTTGGACACCGACACCTCGTCGCCGCTCGCCTTCGCGGCTAGTTAGGCCGCCAGGACTACGGCGCCTCGGATCCGCAAGCTGGATGCTCAAAGATCGGCAACCTCTTGTACACGTTGTGCTGCACCCAAGCTCCTGTGATACTTCTTCAGGCTTCGTTAGGTTGCTTCACTCAAATGCACGCCCAAAGCGGCTTCGATACGCGACAAACTCCACATCCCTAAGCCTCTTCAACGTGAGACTGTCCGCTGGCTTCATTCGCGCCCAACGTGCCGGACTCCACCGCGCGAGTCGTTCGTACTATGTAGCACGCTGAGGTGCCTCTGTAGGATCGTGCTGTGGCAACTGGCATAGTCCCTGCGATGCTGAATCTGGTCAGGACAGGGTACAGTACTATTCATCAGCACGCCATTGGAGCTGGACCTCGAAGTATTCAGAGACTTTTCGAAATAATGAAAGATCGAGAATGAAAGATCGAGTCAACGTATGGTTGTTGTCATAAGTGCTTTCTCCTATCATTCCAGTTGCACAAAGACGTCGAGTCATCACACTGGCGCCTGATCCACCAGGAGCCACGCATTGTATCAGAAGACACCGCGCAGCTCCAACGGCTGAATAGTACCACAGAGGCTCTGAAACGACACCGGTACCAGCTGAAGCAGCTGAAAGAGTCCCGATTACCAGCACGTCGACGACGTGGTTCCTCCGGTCAACCATCCTCAGCCTTATTGGGCCGCCAGCATCACCAACACGTCGCGTCAACACTGTCCGGACAACTAGATCGGCATCGTCCGTCGCGTCACCTCACGCAAGAGCCCTTCTCTCCGCGGCATTGCAGACACGAACGAGATAAACCATGTAATCGAGAAGCGACAGGGTCCACGAGCCCTCCAAATGAGGGGCTTGCATACGTTCGCCCCGTTTTCTTTTGCATTCGGCATCAGGCCCGATGCCATGCATGCCATCGCGGTTGTCCGAGTGGCCTATACCTTGGGGGGCAAGTGTATATGTTGAGTAGCGGTGAGATGAGAACCACTCATTGGAGGAAAGTCGACCTTTTTGCTTTCATTGGCTTCCTTGCGGATTCCAAGTGGTTGCGCCAACGGCAAAACGTACCCCGTGCCGGCAATTCTGCGTTTCTATTAGACTAGATGCATTTGATCGAACTTGGAGTCTCATCTCTTCTTTGAGCACTCGTATATTGGGTACTGGCTTTTCCTCTACGACAAGAGCATCATTTGTCTCCGATTCATCAAACTTCTATTGACAGATCAGGAAGGATGATGACAGATAGCGAACGTCGTTGCGAAGGGGTAGAAAGGCGGCAAGAACAGCTAATCTAGCAGCATTTGTAAGTATGACAGTTTATAACCAGGCTTTAGTACATGTCACAAGGCCAGAGTACATTTCTCGTTGATAAAAGCTCTCAAATTGTAGAAAACATAAATTCTACAGATTAGGGTCTTAGTGACGTTGTCGATGTTTTTGATCGAATTACGGTCAGAATCACGTGTTTTCAAAAGTGAATGAGCGTGGACGAAGTGTAGCTGGAAGGCAATGAACGAGCCGAAAAATGGTCTATATGGAACATGAACTCGTCGTTGTACCGATCTCACGCATCTATTTCGCTAAACCGACTCTTTATTAGCAGCTCGGCAGTTCCCAAAGATCATTCAAGTTCCGACCGTCATCCTTCAGCATTCCCCGCACGTCATCAGCGTCAGCAGCCAGTTCAAGTATCAGCAACTACCTCAATTGGTCCTACATCTGCCTAATGTCTATATACAGCTACCTGTGTCAGGAAGTCCAGTAATGACTAATTTTCTCATTGTTTAATCAGTTTCTATGAGAATCAACGTCGGCATCGGCTCTTCTACGATAAAGCTATCTCATCTCCCCTTATCCCTTTCGGCTTACCTTTACCTCTCTCGATTTTATCGTTTCTCACCAAGTTCTCAGGATACATCATGCCTCTTTCAAGGGAAGCCATACAGTCATCTGGCACCATCTCACCTACCTGCACCGCAGCCGTCGCCGCGAACCCCATCAGCGTCACTGGCACCGACATCCTGAGCTTCCGCGCCTCTCGGGCGGAGCATCTTAAAGCCTTGCGCCACTTGTATCCGATTCCAGGCCCGATTCCGGAACAGGTTGTAGAAACGGACCATCAAGTGCCTGTCAGAGATGGAAGTAAAATCGCGGTGAGGGTTTATGAGCCAAAGTACAAGAGGGAAGGAGGAAGTCCTCTGATCTTGGCCTATCATGAAGGGGGATGGAGCATGGGCGATTTGACCGACGAAGAGATGAATTGTAGAATGTGGACTAGGGATCTAGGAGCTGTTTGCATTAATGTGGAATACCGGTATAATTCTTTCCTTTTCTCGTCTTTCGCTAAGTTCTTCCCATTTATCGAGGACTTTAGCGTGGCAGAAGGCAACACTCGCAGGCATCAAAATTGACGTGTGTCCCAGCCTCGCACCCGAACACCCCTTTCCTACCGCCATAACGGACTCGTGGGACGCCCTCCTATGGGCCATATCCCACGCGCAATCTTTTAACGCTAATCTATCCCTCGGTCTAATTGTCGAAGGCGCATCAGCGGGCGGTAACATCGCCGCAGTCATGGCTCACATGGCAAGAGACGCGAAGCTAGAGCCGCCAGTCACAGGACAGTACCTATGTGCTCCAGCGGTGCTGCATCCTACAGGGGTACCAGAGCAGTATCGCGATGAGTATTGGAGTAGAGAGGGGGCGGAGAGCGATCCGGTGCTGAAGAAGAACGCGATAGACGGAATACTAGGTGTGTACCGTGGTGTTATCCCTTTCCGATCCCAATGGATACTTCCTGCTTCCTCTCTCTCGCCTGCTTTTCCGCTTCTCAAGTACTTCCCACTGTTCACTTAGTTGCTCGCCAATTACTTGATTTCTGACTCTCGTCTCCTTCCGCCATTCACATACGACTCGCTGATCACATCCTGTGCACTCAATTATTCACTCAACTCCGATCCCCCCTCACTCCATTCACCAACCAATCCGTTCACCCCTATCTAATGTCTGCCAGCTGCCTACAACCCCGACCCCACTTCCTGGCTATGGGAACCCTTCAACCACCCCGCGGGCCATATCGGTGTGGCCAAAGCTTACATCCAAATCGGCGGCATCGACCCCCTGCGCGACGAGACGCTGCTCTACGAGCGAGAACTGCTAGCAAGCGGCGTGGAAACGAAACTTGATCTATATGCTGGGTACGGGCACATGTTTCATGCGAACTTTCCGACAATGCAGCGGAGTCGGCAATTCTGGGGAGATATGCTGGAGGGGATGAGGTGGTTGTTGGAAAGGTGAGTGAGGGGTTGAATGTGGGATAGTTGATTGGATTGAGAGGGTTCTAGCGGATATGTAGGCTTCAAGTTCCATGGGGTTGGCGCTCGGTCTACGGTTTCTAGCTGTCTACATCTCAATTTTGGGGTTAGATTGCATGTCCTTTGACCTCGACTGTGGATTGGACTCTTGTCTGTCGCCATTTGCACCGCTCATTTTCAACCCATTGAAGCCATCCTTACACCGACCCAACACTTCCCAGCGCCAACAACTACAGTATTTAAAATGTATAAGGGGAATCCCATTGAACTATTTCGGAAATCCTACACCCAGAAGCGCATCACTCTTACTGCGCAAACATTCCCCCATCAACCCCAACAACCTTATTCGTCACATACCCCGTCCTCACCAACCAAAGAACAGTTTCAGCGATCTCGTCTGGTGTGCCGAGGCGTCCGATTGGGATTTCTATAATTCAATCAACTCTCAACTAGATTCAACTTCGAACACACCACAGCATAGAATGGCCAAGCGCGAAAGAAAGGAGAGGACATACTCTTCGCAAGTTCCTCATCACTACCCGGCAGCATCTTCGTCTCCTGAATCAGCGCCGGCGCAACCCCATTCACCGTAATGCCTTTTGTGGCATACGCGCCTGCAAGCCAATGGATCAGGCCGTGGAGGGAGGATTTGGAACTCCTGTTCCCGTATTAGCCCGACCGTCCCCATTTTTCGCTCTTCCGCCACATCTCCTTTCCCTTCCCCTATCCTACGTCCCTTCCGCTACCCCGTGTCCCTCCCTTCTCCTCCCCCCAACCCCCAAGATACGAATAGGGTAGCACTCACGCGTAATGCGGCCCCACAACACCCCCGGTAAACGCCGCCACACTGGAGCAAAAGATGACGCGTCCCCAGCCCGCCGCTTCCATGGCCGGGATGCAGAGTTGAGTGAGGAGGAACGCAGAACCGGTGTTTGCGCGCCAGGTGTGCTCGAACTCTTCGATAGAGATGTCGGCGATGGAGGTGATGCCGTGTTTTAGGGTCAAGCCGGCGTTGTTGTAGAGGATGGTCGGTGCGCCCATTGTGGAGAGGACGGAGGCGTGGAGGCTGCGGACCTGGGATAGGCATAAGATGAGGATCTGGGGTTTTGGGACACGTGGGGGCTGGGGAGTGGGCGGGGAGGGGAATTGAGCAAGTGCAATGAGACAGGTTGGGAGGATTGTTTTGGGGCATAGAATGAGGCAATTGAGATATAGAAATATGCTCAATGACAACATGGGGAAACACGTATGCAAAATGGAGGTATCAGACATCAAAATTTATTACGGCCCCTGCCAAACATCACTCACCTCATCATAAACGCTCAAGTCTGCCTGAAAGAACTCCGATCGAACCCCCATTCCCTTCAGCTCGGCAACCAGTTCTTTGGCGGCATCTTCCGCTGAATGGTAGTGCACGGCGATGCTACATCCTAGCTTCGCAAGAGCACGAGAAGTTGCCTTACCGATGCCTCCGGTTGTGCCGGTAATTAGGGCGAGGTGCGGTGTTAGGTCTGTTGTTAGCATGACTGTATTCTGACACGTACGGTCCTATGTGCTGATTGAGAGTTGAGGAAGTTGGATATATGGATGTAATAAGTGACGTAATTTAGAGATTTGGGATATAAAGATGCTATAAGGGAGTGTCTAGCTATTATAGAGATACGGAGTTGGTCTCGTTGAGACAGCCACAAATCTGGCATATGCTTATTAAATGGTGTTTTGATCCAATAGCTTCACACAATGCTACCGTGATGGTAAGTGGTATGGAAAGCTAGGCTACCACTATAAACGTACCACTTCCCACCTACCTCCACCGTTGACCCCTCCTCGCCACCGCCCTAATGCCAGGGCGCACCATGCCATCACTTCTCACACCAATGAGGATCCCAAAGTACTGTACAGCCTCTTGACACGTCCGGTGGACACTCTCTAATACCAAGCCACAAACTTACCGTATAAAGGAGCGACTCCGAGCGCCTTTAGGGAGGAATAGCACCCTTCTGACCAACCAATTCTCGAGTCGCTTAAGTTCTAGCCCGGAAAAGAGGAATACCAGGATCGACTCAGTTTAGCGCTGGGTCACCGGACGTGTCAAAAGACTGTACCCTCCCCGTCGATCATGTTCATCTTCAGTCTCACCGGTGCCAAGGCAGATTCTCTTCCCCCAAGAATCCCAAACGTCATATCACTCTCAGCAGCGGCCGTCTACCCGCTCGCTTCTGCATCACGTTCACCGTCTGACCGCCGCCAAGCGCACCGGCGGGTGGCGTGAAGCATGGCACGAGGTATCACCCGTAAGGCTGAATCGCGCTGGGGTGCTTGCAGGTGATTACTCTGCCCGAGTTTCGATGGTTATTTCAGTAAGAGAGGCGGCGGGTAGACGAGGCTGGACGCTGTTCGAAGCGGCGATTACACACTCCTGCTTACTATGCATCCGAGTGATGAATCACCGGGCTGAATTGCCTGAGAGAAGAGTTTGTAGCCCCTGCTGACCCCAGATCTCTGACTCCCCGGACTCGTTTCCGACCGCGGTAAGAGGCTGCCGCTCGTGATCGATGCTGGGTTATGTCATGAACGAGGCTAGGCATTCCCACTCTTGTTCTTTACATAGCACAGCCTTCTAGGGTTTATATATCTTTCTCTACATCACCTGTTTGCTACTCTTTTACCCCAATCCACCCCATTTGAGCTATACCAGAAAATCACCCAACACCACTCCAATTAGCACCCCATCACCAAAGAAGCTCGGAAGCTATACAACCACCCCACTCACCAACCCTTCCAAGCTGCAGCACCACCTCTCGCGAACAATCACGAGCTACGACCACCCCCTCCTCACTACCACTGTCTCCATACAAATTCAAAATGTCAACACAAGACTATTTTCCGCCACCCCAGCAACAAGCATACCCATACCAACAGCCTCAACCCGAGTACGCAGCAAGCCAACACAACCACGTCCACTACTCGCAACCCCAATCGCAACCCCAATACAACCCACAGCCTCAATACGCTCAACAGCCCCACTACAATCAACAACCCAACTACTCCGCAAACAACCAACTCGTCCCCATGGCCCCACCCCGCCGCCCCAGCCACGAGTCCCAGCGCTCGCACCACTCTCACCACTCCCACCACTCCTCCCACTCGCTCTCGCCGCCCTCGAACGAGCACGCGCGCCACTCGAGCGAGTCGCATCGGAGCCACCACTCCATCGGCGACGCGCACTCGCACCACTCGAACGGGCAGCATGAGCACCACCATCACGACGGCGGCAGGAAGGAGGAGCGGCGGCCGAGTCTGGGCGATACGCTGATGCTGGTGTGGGATACGGTTATGGGTGCTGTGACGGGCAGACGGCGGTAGACGTGGTCGCAAGACGGAGAAGAGACGGAAAACGGAGGGTTATACAGTGAGAAAGATATACCTCATTTGTTTTTGGATGTTTTTTTAAGACATTCTGGTATCTGGCGTTTGGGAATATGGGAATGGGAGAGATGGATGCCCCGGGCAGGGCAGGGCAGGGTTTGGTTATAGATACCCACCATTTCATAGTTCTCAAGGTTGATAATTACCACAATGCTAGGCCTCTAGTTGATGCACTCCTTCATGTGCTCCAATGCTTCGGGGTACCTCAGCCAGTAGTGGCTCAGAGTGCAGTTTCACGTTCCAGTATCATCTCAAGAGCTCGAGTCCACCGTTTCCAAAAATCCAATTCATATCCAATATATCATATATGCCCCTACTCCCCAACCCAACCCACCCAACATCCCCCCAACCTACCCAGAAAAGATCTAAGAAACCAAAGAGCCCCACCAAGAAGAACGCCTGCCCGCCCCGACCAGACCAGACACTCCCCCCGTCGCTTGTCTAACCCCCCTCTTCCGGCGCAGCAAATCGCCAAATTGCGATGCTTCCGAATTCAGCACTTGAACCGGAATCGTCGTGCGCGTCTTTGTCATTCTCTCTTCTTGATTCCCCCCTCTTGCTAACTCTGATCCAACATCCGCCGGTTTGTTAGCCCAACTTGTGTGGCATTCCGCTCCAACTGCTTTCAACGCTCCACACCGCACTTCAATGAAATAGTAATGGAAAAAAGAAGAAAAAGTCTATAGATATCCAAGCATCATGCTGAACCCTGCCTTGTCGATGCAGTTTTAGGTATACGCCGCGCTATGCGCCTTCAAGTGACAACGCCTTCGAACTATAATTCGTGTTCGAGGTCGGAAGAATAAGGAGGAAACGGCCCGGGCCAGCGCCAGGCAATGCAGAGCAAAAGTCGAAGTTGTGCGAGATCGTGTGGTATACAGGTTCGAGATATTATTTGAAAGCGTGTTCGGAGACGGTAGTGGAGCAAGGTTGGAGGATGGTGGGCTGAGGGTGGTTGAGGCCGGAATTCGTAGAGTTTTGTGGTACGAACATTGAGATGGCAGGGAGCGATCTAGTCTGTGAAGATTTCGCCAATGTGACGCTCTTCGGCGGGTTTCCAGGTGCCTGTGACGGGGTTGGTTAGCAACTTCGCTTGCACGATCTGGAGTGCACATAAATGGCGGAATGTGACGATGCAGGGTTAAGGGGTAGTACAGTTCCGAAAAGCTCTGGTGCGAGGCATGCGAGGATGACAAGTGACATGTAGTACAAGCATAGGTTGCGGTCATATGACGGAGGGTGACGGAATCAAACATAGCGGCAGATGTCAAAACGTACCTTCAAAGTTGTGTTTCACGAATGCCATTGGGTCGTCGTCCTCGCCTGCGTTCATGGTCCGGATACCAGGGCTGAAGCTAGTAATGGGCAGGACAACCACATCACCGACCTTCTTTGCTAAAGTCATGCCCGTGAAGTGCTCCCAGGAGATGTTGCCCTTGCTGGTGGACATGTCGAAGTATTCGGGGTCGTTGAAAAAGTTGAAGATGATGTCAGTCCACAGCGCTGGGCCGGTGAACTCGACAATCGACTTGACATCCTTTGTTAGGGTACCTTCTGATTTACGCTTGAGGGTCTCCATGGTGATGTTGGCGACAATCTCGCGGAGAACAGGGTGACCGGGCTTGGCCTGGATGGTCCACTGGCAAAACTGTATCCTTCGCGAATACCAATCCGCCCAGTCGGGCCTGTCTGGATCAGCTTCGATGCCAATGACCATGCCGAAAGAGTTTCTTGGAACATCAGCCGGCACCCATTCTATTGCACTCTTCAGCGCCGCAGTGTCAATGTCTGAGTATATTCCTCCTCTTGCCAGCAAGATGAGGTAGCGGAAGAAGTCGGCCTTCATAACGGGCAATGGCAAGGCCTCGTAGGCTTCGAGAATCTCGGGCACTGACGCGTAGAGATGTCTCATCAGGTGCTTGGCGACGTTGTCGGTGATGACCTCGTGGACGAAGGTTGGGTGCATAATGGTCCAGCTTGCCTCTGTCTCACGAAACATGGGCTCGAAGTCGCCCGACGCGGGTGTGTTCTTCCATGTCTGCCAGATGTACGCTGGGAACTTGGCCTCGACGTCGTAAGGGTATTGGTACTCGAGCTGGGCGCGCAGGGGCCGCTTGCGGAGCTCGGCGAGCGGAATCTGGATTTTCGGGGCCTGGGAAGGCACCTGGGTGCTGCCGGGGGTCTTCCAGGACGTCACGTCCTTGTGCTTGGGCGGCTCGGTAGTCTCTTGCTTCGAGGGTGACTCCTTCTGCGTTGTCTTTGTTAAGGAGGCGGGCTTGGGGTGGTCTTTCGCGTTGTGTATCCGCGGCGGGTCTCGGTGGGAGGAGTGGAAGATGAAGAAGAGGGTGAGGATGGCGGCCGCGAGGACCAATGCGCGGCGGAAGGTGAGCATGGTTGAGGGAGACCTGGGGGGTTGCAGCTGCGAGGTTCAGCTGCGGTTGTGGGAGCCAGGTGAGGAGGCTGGCTCGTGAAAGGGATGAAGGGAAATAAGGGCAGATAAGAAATCGGGTCTACTGCTCGCCAGCGGTGGAGACCCGGTCTGTGGGTAGGCGTCGGTGAGGTAGTGAGCCTTCCCTGCAGATTCAGCAAGCAAGACTGTGGTAGCGCTGCAGGAGTCGGGCGGTGGATGGGTGACTGAGAAGTGGTAAGAGAAATGTTCCCAGCGCCAGCCGCACGCGCAGATCTGCCAAGCGACTGAACCCTGAAACGGCTGAGGCTTTGAACCAAGGGCGCGGAAGAGGCAATTGACGATACAAATACACCGCTAGAGGGAGCGAGGACTCGAGGACTCGAGGACTCGGGGACCAGAGGGCGCTGCGGAGGAGGAGAAGAGAGAGGAGAGAGGTACAAGCAGGTGGACAGGTACCCGTAGAAGAAGCGTAGAAGACACGGGGGTAGGGCGCTCGAGGATGGAACCCTTTTTGGGAGATGCTTGGACGAATCAGACGGCTTGGTCGCTCGCTGGGAAAGTGTGCGGCGCGTTACAGACGGGCCGATCGGTCGTTATACTTGCGCCGTTGGGCACAGGCTCTATCGCGATGAAGTCACAGCGGGGCCTCAATTTAAAGGGCCTCCTTTCCTGCCTCTTCACCTGCCAGACGTCGTCCAACTGCCTTTATGCTGCCTCTGCGCTGCCTTCACAGCTGCTTCACCCGGCCACGGGGCGCCGATCGGGCCAGCATTCCACACGGCGCAGCGAGCAGCGAGCAGCGGCCACGCGGCTGATGCACCTGCAGAGGGACAGAAGACGTGAGTGAACCAGGGGAGGCCTGTCAGCAAGTCGTCATGAGAATGGCAGATGCTCCCATCTTCCAAGACCCTTCTCCCAGGTTGGCGCTGTCAAGGCTGTGAGGCCCACTACTCAATCGCCGGTCCATCCGGGAGACGAGCATTTGAACCATGGAAGTGTGTCTGTCGAGCCATGGGCCTTTCCCTTGCTTCGTCTGCTGTGCGTATTGCTTGTTCTGAAGACATGGCACCCGAGGCAGAAGCCTTCACAGCGCATCGCGCATTTGCCTCATGCGGCACTCCTTTCGGCCACCTGAAACGCGTCCTCGCTCCTCAGCTAAACAACACGGACCGCCGCATGTAGCCTAGCGACGGGAAGAGGTGCAGCCGCCACCGAATGCAATCTAAGCATAGAACACCTCGCAGCGACATCAGCAATCGCCTAGGGCCTATCACCCGTGACGCGACAATTCACACTCGCCCGGCCAATCACTGCCGCTACCGACCTCCGGAACAAGCGACATCTTGCGAAGAAGTCTTCCCCGGCTCACTCAGCATCCAATAGCTCATCGGCGTGCAGCAGCGCGGCGAGATAATACGATATCAAGGCATCGCCCCAGCAAACTTACTCGTTGTCTACATTCAGGCCATCAGCAGACGCCTACTGGTACGAGTACTCTTCCGACTCTCTCTAACTGAACCACAGGACGACGGGACGGCCACATTGGTGCTTGTGCTCTATATAACGCTGCTTTGGATATATGACTTACTACGTCAACTCTCGTTTCCGCCGCCCGGGAGGGAAGGCCGCCACCGATTTCGCGAACTGCAATTAAGAATCCCATCTCAGGCGGCCGCCGATAAAAAGCTTAAGGCGCCCGTGGACAGGGCTAGTTAGGCCAGGCAATATCTAGTGCATGCGTCTGAGACAGTCCCGATGTTCCGGCACCCATGCGGAGAGATAGGCGTGCAGCACTGCAGATGCAGCTTTATGCAGCTTAAAGCACACGCTTTCCGACCGTCTGCTTATCTGCGATAACAGGAGTGACATGGTCGGGTCCCTGCTGATTGATACCGAGTCACTTGTTTGCTCCGGGAACAACGCGACCTCGAGTCTGGAGCCAGCCGTGGGATGTGATCTCACGATATGAATTGTGAAGCGGGCTGGATGCGTGAACCTCACCTCTAGCTCCGGAATTATCCCCGCTGTGTCAGTCAATCGATAAGGAGTGCGTAAGTTTGAATGGTTGAAAATTAGTTGTGCAGTTTGGTATCTGTAAATGAGAGCCTTGCAGATCATGCATCAAAAACACCCGAAACCCTTGAAGAAGTTTTCCAAAAGAGCGAACTCTCATCCATCAACTCCATTCACCTTCCACAATACAACGTTTGCCATCATGATGGAATCCGCTCCCGCATCAAACCAGTTTCCACCTCCAAACTTTTGGTGGGTAATAATCCGTCGAACACACGAGACGTCAACTACCGCCGTCTAAACGCCAACCCTCCCCTCCTCAACCTCCTCATAGTCCTCCCCAACCGTAAGCGGCGTATACTCCCCACCCCTCCCATGCCCGCCCTCCCCATGCCCGCCCATCCCCGCCGCACACTCCTCACACTGCCGCGAATGCTGCACCACCCTGCCCACATCGCGCGCCACAAACCACCCATGCGCCACCGTGCAAACGAACCCGGGCACCGTCGCATACGTCCCCAGCATAATACTACCGCGGTCGTACGTGTGCGGCACGTTCACCCACGCCAGGATCAGAAACAGCAAGTGAAAGGCGCCGAGCAGGAAGTCGAGCGCGAGCACGTTGGTCGGCGAGAGCGAGATGGGCGAGCCGCCGTAGCTGAGTTTGGAGCGGAGCGTTGGGTGGATGGCGAGCGCGAGCGCGGCCGAGCCGAAGAGCGGGACGGCGCTTAGGGCTGGGAAGAGGTGGTTGGTGATGATGCCGTGGATGAGGCCGAGGAGGAAGCCCGGCGGGAAGGCGAGGATGGTGGCGTTGCGGAGGGCGAGGGCCCGGCTGGGGGCGTTTTGGGCGGATGGAGGCATGGTGGTGGTGTAGAGCGGGTTTTTGGTGTAGAAGTGGGTTGTTATGCGTGAGATTGTGGTGAGGTCGAGCATAGAAATTGGTGGAGAGTGAGGTTGAAGCTTGATATTGAGAGAGGTGGGGATGGAAGAGAACGTCTTATGTATACCATCCCATTTACCTTTCGCGGAGCTTGTCGCAGCAGGCAGAAGCTTAAAGCCTGGGCAAGGCTGTGCCGTAGGGGCCGTTGCATGATAAATTGTGGCATCCCTCTTAATGAGGTTACGGGTTCACTCAACGCGGTTAAGCGTGAATCCTCCCGGCCGCAGTGATGGCTGTGCCACATCTTAAACATCACGACAAGGCAGCTTTGCGGGGTTCTTGCGGCGTTTGATTACATCGCCGTGATGCTAAACCGACGATCTGATCGTTAAATCGAGAGGCTGCGTTAGAGGCTCTGAGGCTGGTGACTTTAATCAGGCGAAAGGGGCCAGCATTCTCGTGAAGAGTTTTGGGGCCAAGAGGCAGGGAGGCCGAGTAGCGACACCCAATTCAAAATTTCCAAGCCTTAGCCACGCTATTTTCGTCTGCAAGGCTGAACACGGATTTCCGTGCTCCTGCCATCGCCTCGAACTGTCTAGTGTTGAGACGAGAACCACGAGAACGAGGGGACAATAGTAGGGAGCTCTGAGCTATCGATTTTGCCGTCTCCTATTCCACATTCGTCTTCTCGTAAACTTCTTTCAGCGTAGCTCTCCTTAATCAGCGATAGCTTTCATTTTGTCTAGCTATGACTCCATCGTTCGATTTGATGATTTACGAGAAACATCAACGCGCGCATAAGCATTTTAGAAAACTTCCTCAATTTTATAAACTCTTAAAAATAAAACATCTAGCCACAAGCGCCCGACTCTCAGGGCACCTCTTCCCCCGACATATCCGTCACTCGTTCCGCGACATAAAAGCCCCCCCATATCGTGCAGAACATCCTCCTTTAAATATCTACAGACCCACACAAAGCGAGTAGTCAGGAACCAATCTCCAAAATGCCACCCCACCCTCCCCCAACCCCCAACCAGCCCCACCGAACCTGCTACATCCGCACCAAGCACATCTCTCCCTCCACATTCCCCGACGACACACGCACCGGCCTCCCCCGCTACCCCACTCGCATCCGCTACGCCATGCGCCGTGCGCACAAGTTCATCCTCTGCGCCTCCTCCCCTATCGACAAGCTCGCGCTAGACTACCTGCTCGATCCGCCGGATCTCGGGGCACGGTGGGATACGGCGCCGAAACTACCAACACCGGAGCTGTACCCAGCGAAGATTACCGTGTACTTCTCCATGTCGCAAGTGGGCACGAAGGACGCAGCAGCAACCCAGAGGAGACTAGAACGAGAAAAAGTGAACTGGGTTATCGCAGGAAAGGACGAAGAAGAACTAGATAAGATGTTGTTGGAGAAAGCTGATTATCTGATCTCGGGGGTGTATGTTGAAGATCGCATCCATATGCCCATCCAGAATTGGTTCAAATACATCTGCGAAGGGACCCTGCAGCCCGAAGACGAAAAGGTCGATATCTCGACCCGGCGCTTGGGTATCAAACAAGCTGGGTACTCGTTCCGAGAGCTTAGCGGGCAGCGACGCGTTAAACGTATGGGAGATGTGGATCCGAATCTAAGGCGGTGCGGGCGGTGTTTGGAGCGGCATAAGCGAAGGGATTTGTGCGCGGTGGCGGCGCAGGAACTTGAGGATGGGAAGGGAGATGCGAAGATGAATGACGGAAATGTGATTTGGGGGTGGGGCAGACCTGGCGATGGAGTGGTGGGGAAGGGATGCGAGAAGTTGACGGCGCAGGATTTCATGGATAGGTTTCATTGGGATCGGTATGATAGGAATATACCGTGGGAAAAAAGAGGGGAGCAGCGGCCTGGGGACGAGGCGAGAGGCGGGTGGAGTTCGAAGGTTCCTATTGGGGAAGGGGAGGATTGGAAGACATTATAAGGAGGATGAATTGTCTAGGAATTGAAGAAGCCAGATGTTACCACGATCAAACAAGATTTTGTCTTTATCTACCGCCCTACGCCTAATGAACCGCGCTATGTTGTTAATGTCTTTCAGCAACGTCCGTACGCCATGCACACGGGAGCTGTCATATGTCTGTATTTACCGGCGCTACTCCGTCTGCCTAGAAGCAGAAGACCTGGTCCTCGAGCTTGCTCACTGGCTTAGCCTTCTGGAAGCCCAGCGACTCGGTGGCCTTCTTCATCGCGCTAACCATGGGTGGTGGGCCGCAAATGAGGACCTTGACATCCTTTGCGGGGGCAGGGAGTTTCTCCTGTAATGCGACGTTAGCACAACTCTCTTAAGACGATCCACGACTTCTTACCTTCATCATATCCGCCGTCACGAATCCTACGCCCCCCTTCCACCCCTCTGGTGGGTTGTTCAGCACGTAATGTACCCGGAATCCGCTATCACCCTTCACCAGTTCATCCAGGTCCTCCTTCAGCAAGATATCTTCTGGGTTCACATTCGCAAACAGCAAATCGACCTCCGTCTTATCCCCTGTTGCCCTGCCTCTCACAATCGCACGGATAATCTGTAGCATCGGGGTAATGCCCGTGCCACCGGCGATCATGCCAAAGTGTCGGACCATGTTGGGCTTGTAGACCATGGCGCCCTTGGGCCCGCGCACCTTCATCGTTTGCCCGACCATTAGCGACGCGACATGCTTGCTGATGTTACCAGTGGGGTATGACTTGATGAGGAGGTCGAAGTAGCCGGGGGTTAGGTCGGAGGAGATCGGAGTGTATGAGCGGACGACTTCTTTGGGCTGGCCGGGAAGCGTTGCTGCAATGGAGATGTGCTGGCCGATGGGGAGACCGAGGATGTCGGTTGGCCGGGGGAGCTTGAAGCGGTAGCTATATCGTACGATAGTCTGTCAGAATTGCCGGAATGAAGCTCGGGACACCAGCGGTGAAGATGAAGGTGAGAAACGTACATGGCGGTATTGTGCGACAAAATGGTCTTCTCCTTGAGCTCAAACTGTTGGAACTGGTCCGGCTTGAGTATCTTGCGCGCTTCTGCTCTCTGTCAGCCTCGTCCATCCGCTCGCGATATTCCGGAATGCTCACGGTTACTGTACACCTTCCACCCGCCCAGCAGCGCCGCGACGGCAAAGGCGTACGGCAGCCATTCCGACTTCACAATCGCACAGCCTACGATGAGAAGGCCACAGGGAATGTAGACGCCGTGGACGTACTGCGGCGCAAAAGGGCCTGAGGGCGTGGCCATTGTGGGCGATTGTGTAGAGGAAGAAAAGTGTTGAGCTCGGTACTTTTGAGGAGCGATTCGGAATTTGAGCTCTGGGTGCCGACCGGGGGTTTGAGGGTTCCAATTGACTCAATTCACTCCGATTGCATCCCCGCGTCGTCGGGCGTGTGAGGGGGGATGTTGGAGGGATATAGAGATTCGAGACGGACAGGCGGGGCGATGGAGGGGAGCGCGGGAGGAAATTCCACAAACTAAAAAAGCTGGAGAAGCGGTTGATGTTGCCAAGCGGCGGAACCCACTGACTTATTCGGGAAAACTTCCCCGGCCGCTGTGACCTCGCTCCTCAACGAATATCGAGGGACGTTTGAAGAGCCGATTCTCTGCTTCAGGACCTCACGATGAAGTCTTGGTGGTTTCGAGCATCACCGGCTTGTCTCTCTTCCCATCCCGCTATTCCTTGCTTCTGAATCGCACCACCGGACAAACTTCGTCATGATTCGGGACTGGAAGCATGCAGAGGGTTCCATGTGAAATTATTCAGACGTCTATGGGGGGCGCGGGCCCATGAAAGCCGCAGGCATCAATGATCGAATCCATTCACCAGAAAGCTCCTACTCGGGCTATATCCTATTCTTCCATGGCCCTATGCTATCAACAGCTGCATGCTATCAGCCAACAGATGCAGGTGGAGATGCCCCCTTCGCCAGCATGGCTTGGTACTTGAGTCTACCTTTGCGCCGTGGATCTAGGAAGCACATGGTCCTACAGCCAGAGACCCCTTTACAAAGGTACCAAGCCGCAGACCCCTTGGTTGATAGTCAGGGGCTCTGTCTCTACTCCCGCTTGCTCAAACTCTTCATTCCCGATGTGGTTGAGTGGGGTTGTAATCACGTGACTATTCTAGCGTCCTGCGGCTCCTTTTGAATCCCACCTCGTCTCCCTCCCTCACAGCTATTGGGGCCTCACTGCTCAATCGCAGGCCTCACCGTCTACCTCCCGCCTACACTCGCCTTTTAACGCCCTTAACGAAGCTACGACCATTGAAACGAATCTCTTGACTCCCCATCCATTTCGCTCCACGCATTCACCGCATACGCACCTGCAAACCGGATTTCCGCAACCTTTGTCTGTAGTATCTAACGATCCCTCGAGCAACATAGGGAGCTCCGACTAGCTTTACAATACTAGAACCCTCCCACACCACCATCGGTCTAGCTGTTTCATTAAACAGGCCGCACTTTACAGTGCCCTCGAATCTCGATTCCGCCACGCGACCTCCACCACCACGTACCTGTCAACCACGTCCGCATCTATACGCCAACCGTTGTATTCAAATTTATCATGACCACCGAGAAGACCAAAGTTGTTCCGCTAACCTGCCATGGACACTCCCGCCCCATCACCCACCTGAGCTTCTCCTCCGTTGTCGACGACGACCAATACTACCTCATATCAGCATGCAAGGACAACAACCCCATGCTCCGTGATGGCATAACTGGGGACTGGATCGGAACTTTCATTGGGCACAAGGGCGCTGTATGGCAGGCACGGCTGTCGTCTGACGCTACACTAGCAGCAACAGGCTCCGCCGACTTCTCTGCTAAAGTATGGGATACGCACACCGGAGAAGCTTTGCACACCCTGCAGCACAACCACATTGTTCGAGCTGTAGCATTCCCCAATCAACCGCGACCTCAGATCCTCGCAACTGGTGGCATGGAGAAGAAGCTTCGCATCTTTGACCTCTCCCGCAGCAGCAGCGCGTCCTCATCCCCTACATACGATACTGCCGCCTCCTCTGTCACCCCTCCCAGCTACGAGATTGGTCCAGGCGTCCATGCCGGTAGCATCAAGTCTATCGTATGGGGCGCTGACCGCAACGTCATCATCACCGCAGCCGAGGACAAGATGGTGCGGTGGTGGGATCTGCGCTCGCGCTCGACCATTGGTGAATTCGCGGTTGAAGGTATGGTTGGGACGTGCGAGCTAGACAACACATCGGCCGACGGCGTGCTGAGTGTAGCGGCCGGCAAAACCGCCTACTTCTTCGACAGCATGCAACCGGCTACTCTGATCAAAAGTGTGAAGACGCAATACGATATTGCTAGTGTGGCACTGCACGGTGCACAGCGGAAATTTGTGACGGGTGGCAGCTCTCAGAATGACACCTGGGTGCGGGTGTGGGACTTCGATGAGGAGAAGGAATTAGGTATGGCTTCAATCGCATCTATTGCTATATGATTTGATTCGCTAACCTAGTGCACAGAAATGGGTAAAGGTCACCACGGTCCCATCTGGACGATCAGCTTCTCTCCCGACGGCAAGCTCTATGCCACTGGCAGCGAGGATGGCACTATCAAACTGTGGAAATTCACTACCGGTCCGTACGGGTTGTGGCGTTGAAGGATTGACTGCATTGTATGTATTAAGAAAGTGGCCGGGATAGATACCCTGATATGCATTACTGGAGCGTGGAAGTCATTCAACTGTGAAGTCGATTGCTTTGTTGTTTTGCGTTGCCTCTAGCTTCCTCTGTGTGAATGTGATCTCCTCTTTAGGCTATCTACCTAGAAGCAATGCTGCTTGTATCCGAGTCCTCAAATGCTCTTCACTATCTCTTCACCATCTCTTCAGGGATGACATATTTTGTACTCAGATCAAGAGCTCGTGACTCATATGGATCTGTGATGATTGCGTGTTGTTTACTGATTGCTCGTATGCCAGGACAGCGTCCTCAACGACAATTCATCCTCAGAAACCAGATCTCATACTTCTGACACCCCACAACCCCGTTGATACACTCCAACCAATGTCTTCTCAACTTGCATGATTGTCACGCTAGACAAGAAGGCCGGGCTTACATACTGGACGGATCAGTATCGGGGACCTATCTGAAGACAGATGACCTTCGAATATGTCTCGCCGGTTTGTCTTACAGTCATCGAGTTCGCTCTGCGCGCTTCTTCGTTCCATGCCAGGAACGCAGTCCTTTTCATTCTCTACGACGCAAAGGAGAGGGCGAAAATCAGCATCGATATGGTAATAGACGTATGGAAGTCACTTATCGCTATGGCGCTGAGTAAGGCTCTAGACATCTCTGGGAGGGAAAGTTTCAAATAGACATCAGTGCTGACTCAAGTGGTTCGAAGGAAATCCTCTACGTTGAGCACATTTCACATGCATTAAAGAATCAGAGGAAATCTTTCCACGTTATCCCGGACCACCAAGTCGAACGGAAGGCTATAGCAGCTTCTCAGATTAGATATGCCGAATATCGATCAGAAGCTCACAGGCGATTCGGAGCACCACTTGAAGGCTTGAAGTTGTCAGCCAATTTCCTCTGTGCCTTTCTTCGACACAGCCCCTGGGAAAGACTTCATTGATTTTGGGTCAGATTCCTCGAACACTCTAAGAATTGATATTGCTTATGCCTCACTCATCGTTGCGTTTAGGCCTGACATGTAAAAAAAATTCCTTGTGTTCTCCTAGGATCTATGTCTAGATCTACGTCGTCTCCATGCGTGCCATTCCAAAACTCGTGATTCACTCGTGATTCTTTTTTGAGGAAAAGGAAAAGATCCGAAAATGGGGGTATTGCACATCCTGTGCATGCCAGCCTCAACCGAATACCGCTAAACGCCGTACGTGGAATGCAGATGTCTTCTTCGATGCAGATTCGCACGCCCAATAATCCTAATCATATTTCATAAGCCTATGCATAAAGATGCACTAGAACGAGAACGGTATCAAGATGAAGAACTTTTCCGACAGTCAAACTTCTGTAGAGTGAGGGTAGCCAAAGGCACTATATGGCACTTGCGGCTCTCCGCTGTGCAGGCTGTGTCTCGCGCTCTACTCCTGTCGCCATCGCCGCTGCGGGCGTATGACCGTTCGACGGCGCTACAGTCGACAGTCGAATCAGCTCGCTCATCATCGCATCCCGCGTCTTCGTAGCGAGCGCGTCGGCATCGGCCGCCGTCAAGCCTTTCGTGGGGATTGGTGGGAGAACTGAAAAGAATAAGTCAGCACCACTCTCCTAACTTCAGTCATCCTACTACGAGATAATATGCACATACCGCTCACGTCAATTGTTCCCGGCCTAAAGATCCTTTTTTTCACGTTCAAGACGTGCGAGTAGTTACCAATGACTACTGGCACGATGGGCACTTGTGCATTTATAGCAAGATGGAATGCGCCTTTCTTGAAGGGTAATAGCTCGGGCCTCTCCCCGTATGACCGTGTGCCCTCGGGGAAGATCCAGACGCTTTGGCGCTCGGATTGCATGTGCTTTGCGGCTCCGTCGAAGGCGGCTAGGGCGGTAGCTCGGTTTGCACGGTCGATGAATACGGTTTTGGAAAGGGTCACTAGGATATATTAGCTTTGTGTTTTCGGTTGTGTGCTGAGGACTGCGCAATACGGTTGGAGAGGTACAATATGGGGGGACTTACTGAACCAGCCCAAGAATGGCGCCCATTTCAAGCTCTTCTTCGCTGTTACGCTGCAGTATTTCGGGAATAGGGTACCGAGCATAAGGACGTCGAGTTCTCTGTTCGAACACAATTAGCTTCATCATCCTCAATTGCCGAAGAATTATCCGCTCAATCGCAACACGATCCACACTAACAGCACCATACACACCTCCCCAACCCCCAAAAGAGAAGACTACTCACGTCTGATGATTTGCCACAAAAACCGCCGGCCTCTCATTCAATGCTTCCGTACCGCCCCTCCGCCCTCCCTCAATTCGTCCGCCCTCAGTAACCACAAACATGACGCCAGTCGTGTACCACATGATCCACTTGAACACTCTCCCTGTAGCCCACTGGCTCATGCCCCCGTATCCCGCCAGCCGCAGCGCTATACTCGCGAAGACGCCGTAGCCCGCCGCGATGATCATAGCGACCCATGAGATTATAAGGCGAGCGTAGAAAGCCGAGGCGTTCGACATTGGCGAGTTTGCGGGAGTGATATGGGAGAAACCGAGGAGGGCGAAGACGAGAACGGTGGGGAGGAGGAGTGCGTAGAGGAGGATGGACATGGTGGGGCCGTGGAGGTGGTGGTGGGAGCTAAGCTGAGCTGCGGCGCTTCACGGCCGCTGGGTCGGAGTTGTCGCGAGAGGCGGGTCGGGGCCTTGAACGCAGTTCGATATTTTATTTAAACTCTAGGGTTGAGGTTTGTGGATTGTAGAGGCTCTGGGGTTTCGCAAGGGTGGTGTGGCATGTGAAGGGATCTGGGATGCTTTTTTCCAGCTCAACGATTTGGATCGTGCCGAGGCGGCGGTGAGAAGCTTAGTACGCTTCTTGTTTCCACTTCCAACGCTGAAATATCAAGGGAGAAAGGCACAATACTAGGAATGATTCAGGGGGCTCAGGTAGGTGAGAGGTGGAAGAATGTAGGTAGTTTGGTGAGGTAGTCCCTTCTCTTCTGCAACTAAATTGGACGTCTGCTTTGTGGGTACGCGTGACCCTGAAAACGCAGATGACGATGCCGGCAGGGGTCGAGCATGGTTCAATATTCGGTTCCAGACCTTGTGATGCTTGGGGGTCAGACACTTCGACACCATTTGAATTCACGACAAAAGACACGTTATGGCAGCGTATAACGAAAGTGTTATTAATAATATCTGAAAAGTGGATATCATAACATGAAGGATCCCATCGGTGAAATCGCTTCCAAATCTCGAGAAGAGAATGAAGGTAGAGGTTTAGATCTTCCAGAACTCCATACGACGATAAAAGTCATCAGCCTATGACCACGCTCCCAAACGAAAGACACTCCCAACAATTTCAATCCCAAGCCCCATTAGGGTCATTACGCAGATGGTCGATATGGCTCAAGGGGGACTTTGTTTTCTCCACGGCTTAGGCCGCTGTATTCTACTCCTTCGAGGACGTAAGCGAGGGCTCATTTCTCGGTAGAGATTTCGGAAGGCTGACCCTTTCGCTGCTTCATCATCGCCATGACCGCGATGCCCAGGGCGAGGAGGTCGGTGAGGAAGATCGGGATGAGCATGTATTCCCAGGCTTCGATATTGGTAACATGAGACTTGATGTTGGATCGTACACTGTCGTCGGCCAAGGGAAGTTTCAGGACAGCTTTGTACCATGTCACTGGAGTCCATTTGTGCGTGGGGTACTTGACGCCAGGCTTTGCGATTGCCGACTGGATGGTTTGGCCTTTGGTATCGTGTGCAACGGTGAAGACGAAAGCGAGCGCCGCAATAGTGAACACAACGGCCAGCGAGAGTAGTACGACGAGCGCTAGAAGTGTTTTAGAAGCACCCTAAACACTAGTAAGCTTATGTCCAAATCTAAACGTCACCCCTCTAGAGCCCAAAGAGTACGAGGTGTTTTGGTAGAGATAGTCAAAACAAACTCACCCTTCCTTGTCGCTTTCGCTGTCTCCAAGCGACATACAGCCCCACCAAGCCTAGGAAGAAACCATAACCTGCCACTCCGTTGGAAGTATGTCCTTGGTCTAACCAGAGGTGTTCTGGCAATGCCTCCAGGTGGAAGGGGCCATTTGGCCAGTCGATAGCGTAGCTTTTGACCTGGGTCTTTTGAATGTGTAGCCAAGCAACCATCGAGCTTATGAGCGAAAGATTCGTAATCGACAAAATAGAAAGTAGCAAACAAGAGAGGAAGATTGGTAGAAACGCCATGCTGTTTGAAGGCGGCAAGTGGAAACGCTAGGCAAGTAAAGGGTCTCGACGATCGAAGGGCAGATATCTGGAATTCGTCCTCGACGCGGCAGGAAAGTAGTGAAGATGAAGTTTTAAAGCTTACTCAAGGCCTTCTGCGGAAGAAAGTGGCGATCGCCTACATATACTTACCCGTGGACGCCTTTCCCCGGGAGTGCCAAGGTTCAAATCAGCACAAGCTCAACTGCGCTGACAGTGCTAGCACCGTGGTAAGCAGCCCTGCATACAGCCGTCCTGAGGCACCAATGAAAGATGGTGATGAGAAGTCGAGGAACGGCCCACAAAAGCACATGCGCCCTACGCTTCCCCGCCAGCTGGCCATTGCCCGAGCCAAGGATTTAAGAACGCAGTCTAGACGGGATACTCCACGTTGTTTCGACCACCATGCGCCACTGGAAGGGCTGATGTGCAGAAGCGACCGCGATCTTCAGCTTCGGCTGGAGCCTCACTCACATCAGCTCTTGGGTAGCCTTAAGGCGCAGTTCGAGATCAACCACTCCATGTCTCAACCACCGTCTGCCGTCGCCAGCTCGCACTTTCGATGACGGACGGGCGACTGGGGGCCGCGTAGTCCGGGGCACCTGAATGCTGATCGGCCGGTATTGTTGACGGAAAAAGTCCTAGTGTTGCGTAATACCAATATTTGGGGGCCATTCATCGCTCATTAAAACGGCGGTGCAAGTTGTGCGAGGTTTCTTCGTGATGTTCCTTCTTGTGCTTGGAATGCTGGGTCGAGGGATAGTGGAGATAGCTTCACGCTATTCACTCCTCGGCCGCTGCTGCCCTGGCTAAGCATGGGATTCCCTTCAGCTGCCCGTGTGGGATTCGGCCTGGCAGACTGAAAACGAACTAGCAAAGGAGTCCTTCATCTCCGTAGGCAGTCTTCACCGGTCAAAGTGGGTGGCTACATGTCCATCATAGGGGACAAGCATGTTACAAATCTTCTAATTTCTTGGCCTATTTATAGGACTGACGAATAACGAATAGGACCGAAACAGGAAACCTTATCCAATTCACGTGCACCGAAGGCACGTGCGCTCAACCCTAATCCAACCTTTCAGACTTTGTGTCCCTTTTCACCTTCACAAGGTTACGTACCATATATTGTATTCCTTGCTCTATACTCCGTCTTGCGGGAATAAGCTGTTGGCCTAGTTCATAGGATCCTCCAAGAAAACGTCTTCCCTCCTGTCCTTAGAATGCTTTCAAATAAGGTTCCTCGATCCTTGTAGCCTCGTCCTACCCTCCTGTCCCTCTTGTGCTCCATAAGGAGTCGTCGGGTTGATAACACTTTGACTTCAGTCATTCACGCGTCATCTCCGTCTCGCTCTTAGAGTCTGCTAATCATTCATGGACTGATTGCCGACATTTCACTTACACATCTCACTCACATAGTTTTTGATGTTACTAGTAACCTGCATTCACCATTCACTTATTTCAGTTGCCCCAAGCTTCTACTTGCGCAAAGAGTGCATTGGGCGGGGAACTCATCCCTCCTTATACCAAGCACAAAGCCTTACTTGATATGAGACAGCACAACACCGTCTTTTTGAGCAATTGCAAGGCGTCTGAGCTTGCAGTGTACAAGTTCTGAACACGCAGGCATTTTCTGCCACTCGATATGAAACCCAATTGCGACCTACCATAATACCCTAATGTACACAAACCCAAGCACGCTTTCTACGGATGCAACATAAGAGGGCCTGCTTTCGCGATGGTCTAAGCCCCCTCCTCGCGCTTCGCACATAGAGGCCACAGCATGCAGTCTTCGAAAAAGGACCGCTCTCTCATCCCAAAATAGCGGTACAGCAGTTCGACCCGAATGCACCATATTGACAGTCAATCGGGCCTCACGAGCTGATTTGGAGAGCATTGCGACACGTCTTCGATCCTCACTAGACATCTGACATCATTATGATCAGCAACTCTCTGCCTCCGATCATACAAACACGCCGGGTTTACAGCCCAACCCCGGCACTGACATCGATTTCTACACAGCCCACAAGGCCTACGTCGCCAGTACCTAAGGCTGCCCGCGCCAAGACCTGGTCCGGCTCCTTCGCCATCAGCGCATCCCCAACCCCGATCCCCTCCCGCAAACGCAGCAACGCCGAGTTTCTTCCCACCATTTTCGAAGACATCTGGATTTGCCCCAAACCCTTAAAGACGCATTGTAAATAGCAAACCCCTGCATCCGATAGTCAGTCGCCGTGCTGCCAAACCTCCCATCCCGATTCTCTATGAGCCAGGGGAAGGGTGCTGCTGGAAAATCCGGCGCATGCGATCCATCCGAGCGCGAGGCAAGAAGCTCCTCTATCTCCCAAGGATGTATGGATTCGAATATTTTGGGCTGTGCTTCGGAACGTGCGGAGATAGAAGTCACTGAGGCTCCGTGGTTGGGAGAAGGTGAGACAGCGGAGGGTGGAGCGGCTCAAGGAGCCGTGGGTGCGGAACACGGGTGTCGTCTCAAGAGTAGACTAGAGCGTTTGGGAGAGGGGAAGGTAGTGATTGATGCTCGCCTGTGCAGCCGGGAGCTCGTAATATAGGCTAGAAAGGATGCGGATAGGGAGGAGCACGGAATCAGGGAGGATCACGCGCAAGACTGTAAAACTCTCGTCAATCTCGTTAATTACGTAGGGGCCGTAACACGACACCTTTTATCCAATCATACTTTAGCAGCTCCGACGTTTCCACACACCAGTTTTGCGTGCCAACCACGTTCAGCCAAGAAAATCTAAACAGGCGGGGGCTAGCTTTCTTATATGCCACTTCCGCTCAATCACAGCGATATACTGTTCCTAGCCGCACGTAACATAGTCAAGTTCGAGGTGTCCCAGTCCATCAATCCACTATCAAACTCGCCTATATCTTTATATTATTCAAGGGGAAGGAAGCTTCATCTTATCATCTAGAGGTAGGGTATGTCTCAGGGCACTATATGCCGGCTGGCAGATAGCACCCTGTGATTCGAGCCCATTCAACTGAAAGAGTGCCTTGGTTCAGTATGAGACACCTAGCCCGGCATGCTGCTTCACGATACGGGCGTACGTGAAGGCGATTGTCGAGTGTCTCTAGGTTGTAAGAATTTATGCCGCCCCTTAGCTCCGCGGAATATCCGAATGGACCACTCGTTCTGTCTCTTCGAGGTATTTGGTGACGGTATCGATGGATTCGAAGGAGCCAATGTTTCGGGAGTCCACGTGGTCCGTCTCAGAGTCTCTGCGTCCTGAGCGAGTCGTTGCTGTTCCCCCGGTAGCGCCGCGATAGCTTCGTCGGCCTCGTCGCGACGCTGGAGCTCTCTTCGGATTTCGTCGTCTTCAGATCGAATTGTGATGCTACCTTGAGATACTGTGTATGTTAGCATTGAGATTAGAAGTCGATGGAGTTGTCGCGTACCTTTTGAAGAGGTCCGGCTCAATAAACTCGATATTCGATCGCTCAACCAGCCAATGTTTTTTATCAAGCTAAACTCGTGGTTTTGTGTTGCTCCTGGGCCATCAATATCGTAGAAGCAGTCTTTGTTCTTCCGGAAGGCGTCGGTACCAAATAGGAAATCGTTGCTCAGGATGAGATCCGCGGGTAGGTTCTCTAGAACATGGAAGTCACGCGTGTAAGAGGTTCCTGGATCGCCATAATTCCACTCTAGGTCAGTCACCATGCCGTCAGTGAAAGTGCGAGAGCCATCTCCGAATTCGAGTTCAGAGCGCAGGGACTTTTGGACCTGGTAGCCGTGCTTTTTTGCAAATGCTCTGGAAATAAGGAGAACGTCAGAGCCGGTGTCTGGGATTGCATCAACGTGATTACCATTCAGGTATCCGAATACTCGCTGTCTTTGGAATCCCAAGAGTTGTACCCCTAAGCGCTGGGGAGTTGGCAACCAGCTTGTTTTGATTCGATGGAAGAATTTTGTTAAGGACTTCGTTAATGTCAAGAATGAGTTGCCTAGAATGACGTTGTGGGTACAACTCGGAACCACGTGGAAATCTGCGGTAATGTACTTCGACTCGTCGGCAAATCTCCATCGGAGTCGCGTCTTGCCTGTGGAATGGACGATTCTACCATGAGGTAACTGGAAAGATAGCCTGGAACTCTTCTCAACAGAAATTCCGAGTCGCTCACAGTAGTTGAGCGATATAACGTTTTTCGCTGCTCCAGTGTCCGGAAAGGCTGATACTGGGTTGTTATTCAGTGTACCTTCGATGCGGTAGTGTCCTTGCAAAGGTTGTCGGCGGCTCAATTTGGCAATATCAGTCTCCCATGTCGAGCCCAGGTACGAGTATGAGTTTCTAGAAAATTGAGGGTTAAAACAACTGTCTTGCCACTCCCGATATCGTCTTATATTCCCTTGTATCGAACCTGTCTTGTCCCACAAAGGCTTGGCCCACCTTTGCAATAGGGGGTCATCGCTTCGGACAAGCGGTCCAGGCCTTTGTTCAGGTTCAATCTGCTTGGAATTATTGCCGTGGGCGAAATTGACGGCCAGATATTCACCAATGAGCTCGTTATAGCGGAGTTCAAGCACAGCATCTGTTGAGTCTAGAGTCGTGGAAGAGTGGAGGGCAGTCATAATGTCTCGTACGTCCGGAGTGCCCTCACAGTCGATAACTCCGAATCCATCCCGGAGCCTAACATAAATGATGTAGGAGATTCCTCGAAAGTGGTGTATAACTTGACCGCCTGTGACATTGCGAGGAAGATTCTCTATGTAGAGAAAGGAATATGGGGTCCAATGCATCTCGAAGAACGGTGGGTGATTTCGGGGTAGCAATCGCTAAAGGAGACTGCGACAAGGTAGGCGTGTCGATGAAAAGATCGGCATTTGCAGGCCAATTTGCGTTTCTGGCTACTCGAGAATTGCAAGAAGATAATATCGACTAATAAGAGAGGAAAAAGCTAGAAACCCTCGCACTCGCTCAAAAGTGGGAGATGCCTTGGTTTTGAAGATTTCTAGCGACAAGGCTGGGGCTGTGCAACTGCATGCAGGTGGTGGCAGGCAGCCAACTCATTTGCCAAGCTCCAAGGCTATTCGCTAAGGCTATTTTGCTAAGCAAGTAGCTGTAAAACATAGAAACAAAGTACTTCTAGGCATGCGCTGTCAGGCTTATCCAATTAAAAGACGCGGCTTGGATGCTTATGATTTCCCGAATTGATATTTTATATTTCTTTCCACCACTAAAGCAGTAGTCCTGATAAGATCCTAAATCGGAGAAATAGCCGGACTGCGTTGTGTTACAGTTTGAAAATGGTTGTTAGCAAGAGGTGCGTGATATATGTATCAGTATTACTGGGCCAGGAACATTTCCAACATTGAAAACCCGATCAACGCCAAAGGACCTCAACTCCGAGTATGCCCAAAAGACAACATAGTGAAAGGGAGATCACAGGCTTGGGCAACCCCTGGTAAACCTTAGAGCCGGAGTTCAGGTTGAAGTGTTAGAAGCGCGGGTGTTCAACGTTTGAGGGTGCCCCGAGGGATGTCGAGACCTCTGCCACGTATCTCTGCGACCATTTTCTATGCTTCTGGCAGTAAGCTGTTGGTGTGGAGGCAAGGTGAAAATGGCCTCTTCCGCATCATCTCTACGTTGGAGCTCTTGTCGAACTTCCCTTAGTAGATCACCGTCTGGGTCCAGATGTAGAGAAATTAGTTAGCCAGGTACTCAGCCTAGTGAAATCTGATCTAGGAGAGTGCGTACCCGTGACGGCTGTTCTCCTAAAGACCCTCCGAAAGCTTTCCCCGAGCCAGCTAATCTGCTTCACCAGGCTGAGCTCATAAACAAGCTCGGGGGTGAGGACGTCTTCGTCATAGAAAGATGGCGCATACACTGAAAAGGCGTCTGTACCGAACAAAAAGTCGTTGCTCAATACGATGCTTTCAACGAGGTCGTCTAGCACGTGGAAATCGCACCAAAAATCTTGGTCGGAACTTCCAAAACGCCACCTTAGATCTGGAATAATCCCGCTAGTGATAGCGCGAGAACCGTCAGCAAATTCAAGTTCCGATCGCAGGTGCTGATCCTTGAGAATCTGATAGTTGTGTTGTATGGCGTAAGCTTTCGAGATGAGCATCACGTCGGACCCGGTGTCCGGCACGGCAGTGACAGGTCGTCCCTCAAGAAGGCCTAACACTCTTTCATTTTGCCGGCCTAGCAGACGTACACCCTGCTGAGCGGAAACTGGGAGAAGCTTTGACTTGATGCGCTGGGCCAAATGGGTTAGAGTCCGAGTGAGCTTCAAGAACTCCTTACCGAGGATCACTGGATGGGTGCATCGAGGCAGCACATCGAAAATAATGTCGAGTGGCTTGGACTCGCCGAGGAAGCTCCATGTAACTTTCACAGATCCTACGGAGCGAGTCATTTGGCCAGAGGGTAGTAAGAAGTTGACCTTTGCTGACTGATCCACGTTCAGCTTATGCTCGTTCGCAAACGCAAGCGACAAAATATTGTGTCCGGATCCAGTATCTGGAAGAGCTGCCACTGAGGTGTTTGCTAATGTGCCGTGTATCTCGTAGTGACGTTTGAGATTACGAGAGTGGTTGAGGGTTGGGTGTTCGGGGGGCAAGTGACCTCTTAATATCCGAGACAGATACGGTCGATCAAGAACCTGGGCTAACTTCCAACCACCAAAATGGCCATTCGGAGTGGTTATCGGCTCGAAAATATGATTTCCCATCTCTAAGAGGGTACCGGGATGAACGCGGCGGATTGTGGTCTTCGAGATTTTCCTTTCGTGTGAAGCCCTTGCCCGAAGAGCGCTTACAATCGGCGTGATGGCAGAATAGAGTCATTTTGGTTCCACTATGCAACTTATGGACCTCTCTCGCGTGCCTTAGCAGCCCTCCGCTGTAGGTGAAACCTTGAAGTGTTGCGCAGCCAGAACCTTTGCACTTGTAAGGTCTATCATGCTTATCCATGTGCTTACTATTGACATTGAATTAATGCCGTTGAACTCAATCGAGAATAATGGGATTTACGAACCTCCATTCACATTTGCGTTTGAAGACCAGGGTTGCACACTCTGCATGTGAGCAGACAAAGTCATCCTTTGCGTTCCGAGGAGGCTCTTCGCGCTTTAGCAGCCCGCGGCCGTTAGTGAGCAAAGGCACCTCTTGCGCCATGGACGCCTAAGCTGAGCACTCAGTCCAAGTCGATTTCATCAGTCGTTGTAATAGATGTTGAAGCTCCGGAACCATTCCACGATAATGGGGATAGGAGGATGGAAGAAGGCTGGGGTGGACAGACACCCACGCACCCACCTGCACTGTGCCACGACACCTTGCGTCATGCACAGCCACATCGCCTGCCGCCTGCATGCACGCTAAGGGCAGCTCAGCCCTTGAGCTGATGGGAAACACCTCGTAGACCACCTGAAGCCTCGTCGGAACATGAAACGAGTTGTTGAACTTTGGGAAGGATGAAGGGAAAATGCAACTCTCACCGTCCGCAGACATAGAACTCGGACGCCTCTTAAGCACCAACCGTGATGGCTATCGAGCGGTAGCCGCCTGGATAGCTCGCGACCCGGACAACGAAACATTCATTTACCGGCGTTTCGATCAGCTTAGCGCACGAAACCTGCTTTACCTTCAAAGCGAGCTCTTAGCGTTAGAACAGCGTTTAGCACAACTCGATGCCCATGTCGCAAGTACGGGAGATCTCGACTTCAAAGACTCCGCGAGGCGGTGGGAAGCCTTCTCTAAGAACGCAAAATCTAGGGATGAAGAGCGCGAAATGATGGACATCGTTATACAGATTAGAGAGAAAGTGAAAGAGTATCGTGAGTTCTCTTCCTCCTCTGATCAGTTGCATCGGGCTAATTTGCGAAGACAAGGCTCTATTGCTTCAAAGCCAAGTCTCCAAACTCGAACGTCCGAGCAATCGAGTCATCGAAGCATTCCGCATCTGGTTCGATGGCGGCAAACCAAAGGACGGGAGTCCAAAGCCCGATCCTGTCCTCGGAGGCCGTGCAAAGTACGTTCTTGATAATGAGCAGGATTTAGTCGCTCTCAAGACACCTGCGGACGACGATTTTCTCTCCCGATTCCTACAAGATCATTGGCCCGTTACTGTAAGTTGTCTTCCTCAGTATTGAGCCCTGTCTCATCGGCTTCAGAGTCGCCAACACAGCGCAGACCGAACAGGTCATTACCAAGAGCGGCACGTTATCTGGGCTGTAGCTATCATCAGCACGTTCATAGCCTCGGTGCTGCTCGTAGGAGCCATCGCAGGGCTCTACGCCGTGCGATCATCGAAAGCTCGATTGGGGATGATAGGAGCGTTCACAGCGCTGTTCGCCCTCAGCGTAATTCTGCTCACAAATGCGAGGAGGGCAGAGGTGTTTGCGGCCACTGCTGCGTAGGTGTCCCGGCCTTCGCCATCTCCTACGAATGCTAACGCTACTCTCAAGTTACGCCGCAGTGCTTGTCGTTTTCGTGAGTGGAAACCTCGGAAGCTCTGACACGAACGAGCCCCCCTGAAGCCGTGACGGAAGGAGTGAGAATTCGGCAGCCTTCAAGATTTTCATCACATGAAGACGGTCCAACGGAAGAGTGACAGCCTTCAGAAAGACGGGAAACGGGCTACCGGAAAGCTCGGATTCAGTAAGGACTTGATGCCCAACCAATATGAGCACTATCGAGCAGGACAGGGTGTAAGTAGCGGCCTCGGCATCTATAGGAAGCGGTTTGTCTTCTGATGACATGAGTTGGCGTAAGCCATAGACGCATCCCTCTTGTAAGATGGCGGTTGAAAAACGAAGATCAAGAGATTGAATTTTGATGAAGGTTCGTGGAGCAAGGGAGGGATATTGTTCAGTGAAAAGCCAGTGGCTTGCCCACTTTTACATCACGTGATACTGATCATAATTCCTATATTTTAATATGATAAACTAGAAGACAGTATAGAGCGTGGGAAGAGTGATACTTTGCACTAATTATCCTCATAATAAATGACAATCAGTCTCTACCATATGTTCAAACTTCCCCCCCCCAAACCTCCTACTCCTTGCAGCACAACATCGTTTACAGTAACTCCATTGCACACCGCGCATACGAGCCGCCTTCCTTGTCATCGACTTCATATCCTCCACCACTATCTCCCTCGTCGTTAGCAACCCATAGCCCTCAGCATCCACGTCAATTTATCGATCACTCCCCTACCCGAAGCATCCACAGCTTAAACCTCAACAGCAATCAAGTTGCAATCCATCATCGTACGGAAGACCGTAGCACTAACGTAGTCCACTCCCCCTCAATAGCCTCACGCCTATCAATCTCATCCTCGCCATCTCCAAACCAGAAAAACGTCGTCTTCTTCAAATCGTGCACTAATCACTCCCTGGACGCAACTTTCTCCTTTTTATGATGATTTCGCGGCCGAATTTGGGCGAGTCGTCCAGGCATAGAGCTACCACTGGTGAAATTGACGACCAAACGCTGACCCATGAAGTCTGAGCCATGAAGCGCAGCGACAGCGTCTCGTGCGTCCACAGCGTTGTTGTACTCCACGAAACCGAACCCGTTCATGAGCCTGATTTCAAAAAGTTCGCCGATTTGCTGGAAGAGACGTTCAACATCATTCCTAGTGACGTCGCGGGGAAGATTCCCTATGAACAGACGGACTAAAGGGGTGTCTGTCATCTTGCAGATGGCGGGTGACGCTGGGAGATCGAAGCGAAAGTTGGGGAAGTAGGTTGCGAGGAGGTAAGCGTGGGTATTATCGGAAGAAGGATTAGATCAACGAGGTGGGGAAATAGCTGGAAATCCTAGCGGCAAGGCTAGGAGTGGGACACGTCCTGGCTATGAAGATTTCAAGCGGCGGGGGTGTGCATGCAGGCAACAGTAGGCAGCTAGATTATCTACCAAGCTCTAATGCTGTTGCTCCGACCAATAAGCTGCAGTAAAAGCTAAGTATCTCTTGGGATATCTCGTCTCGCTCAAGCTTAGTTAAATATAATGCTTCAATTGCAAATTATCCAATGTAGGTTAGCCTAGCTATACGAATACATAGGTATGGAAAACTTATACGTCCAATCGTGTTGATATAATGGCTTTGTAACCCAAAACATGAAATAGAAAGCGAAGGCTAGGAGTGAACGGAAAAGGGAAGGGATACAGGCTGAGATATTAGTAGGCGGCTGGTAGTTCGGCATATATCCTTCTGAGCAGTTAAGGAGCTGCTCTATGAAGCTATGCATGCGGATGGTATAAAGTAATTAGATAACAGTATATAACGCACGGGAAACAATACTACGCGCTACGTGTCTTTCCAGGAATGTGCTGAGTGACGATCAATCAGCAACCGCATCGACAAACCTTCCCCCTTGGCTCTGCAACTCCTTTGAGCACAACATCGTCCACAACACCTCCATCGCACACCACGTATACGAGTCCGCATTCCTCTTCGTTGCCTCCGGATTTTCCCTTAACAGCTTCCTCGTCGTGAACGGTCCATATCCCCCATCGTCCACAATCATATTATCCAACACTCCCCTGCCCGGAATTTCCACATCCTTAAACGCCACCACAACGATCAGGTTGCTATGCATCATCTCATGAAAGATGGTGGCACCAATGTAGTTCATCTCATTGGCCATGCGATAGCTGCCAGCGAACTTGAAGTCGTCGCACTCGAGGTCGGCGCGGCGTGGGGCGGGGCCGTCTCCCTTTTCGAGGACTTCGTTGAAGGTCGCGGGGCAGATGTAGGTCTGCGAATAGTCGTACAGGACGCCGCTGTCGGCGGGGCGTTGGCGATTGTCGGTGTAGGCCTCGCCACCGCGGTTGCAGATGTCGGGGTTGTAGTTGTCGTCGATGATGAAGAAGGAGCCGACTAGGGGACCGCCTTCTTGCTCTCCAGATTGCTGTGGGGGAGTATTAACATGGGGCAGAAGGGAACAACTCAAGCCGGGATGAACTGGTTAAATCGAGTGTTTGTATACTGGATGGGAATTAAGGTGACGTACAGCATCGGGCACAATCTGCTTGAAGATGTCGATGACTTGGGGAACCCATTCTTTTGGGAAGTACTTCTCGTAGATGTCGGGCGTTACATCAGCAAGAATTTGGGCATATGATGCTAGCTCGAAGGCGTCGTCGATAGCTCCGTCGGTAGCCTCGCGCATGGCGTTCGCATCATGGCTGTCTCGGAACCAGACAAAAGGTCTAGATCCAGCACGACGGAGTAAGGGTAGATAAGTGGGCAAGCAGTAGGATAGACTCCCTATTGCAAGCACTGAAAGAAATAGCAAGGGCTTCATGATGGAAAGATAGTATCGAACGATGAGGTAGAATGGTTGATCAAGAATGAGTGTAGATAGCTGACACTATAAGTAGCTTGGTGGAGCCGGCATAAGTAGGCAATGAAGAGGACACTTCTTTCATACACCTGCAGGTGCTTTCCATGATACTGCGCCGCTCTTCGCTTTCAGTCATCCTCGCTTTCAGATCCTCCCCGCTGTCAGATCCTCCTCGCTTTCAGATCCTCCTTGCTACGCAAACCGTCTTGATAGGATGCGGCACAACGACTAGCGGCAAAGACCTCTTCAAGTCGAACCCAAGATCATAGACTGGACTTCGCCCATGCAAATGTTGGTAACTCTAAGCCTACAAGGGTTATGCTCTAGCAACAGCAGTGTGATTCGGCTTAAATTAGTAGAGACTGGGTTGGTGCATTTGAAGAGTTGAAGGACCTATTGGCAAACAGACCGCATGGATTCTAAATCAGCGATGTAGGAGCTCATTGTGAAGTTGGTGGCTACGAGTTGAAGTCGCACAGCCTGCACGACGACAGCACCACGGCACAGCAAAGGACGGTCTGGATGTAAAGACGACTGGAGTGCCTCCATGTAAGGCTGTGGCACTCTGCATGGGTGTCGTGAGACGAGAAAAGAAACCCTGTGCTGCGAGAAGGAACAAATAAAGAAAGACAGATTTCAGAATAGTTGACACTTACTTTTACGGAGTGGCAGTGAGAGTTGCGGCGAGGCGGGGGTGGCGAATGCGGCGTATGCGGCGTACACATACTGAAGTTCATAGTTTTCCCTCGTCAGTTTCAACAAGAGCAATACTCTACTGAGGTTTCTTCAAGACAAGCTGCTCAGCACGAATATCAAATGGAGCACCACATCAACGCCCATCTACTGGCCGGTAGGCCATACATCACACTCACCCCTTCCCTGTCGCCGACATCTCCATCCTTCACATCGCCAGACCAGCCAGTACTCTCCATAACCCTGCAACTGCACAACTCGTCTGAGCCGATAACGGTCCGAACCATAGAAAGTGGCTTGACGCACCCTAGTCACTGCGTGGACCTGATCAATCCGGACGGTAGGGGAAGACGCCCTTACGGAGGAGGGAGCGGATGCTACCGAGGATCCAGGCAGCTTTCACAATTGAGAGCCGACCAGTTTTTGACGCTTTGGCCGCAGAAGCCCCTTGCATTCGCCACGTCTTTCAGACCAGAGGGCTCGGCGCCGGGTGACCCTTCAGTGCCGTATGAAGAGTACGAAAATCCGAGGACTCTGGGAATGGGAGTGGATCTGGAGACTATCAAGGAAGGCTTGAAAGCTGCCAAGGGGGAAGAGGCAGAGTGGTTTTTGAGAGAGTTGAGGCCGCCAGGCGGGCCTTACGGAATGGACAAATGTGTAGTGGGGCAGGACTATGTGTTGCGGGTCAAGAGCGGGTTGAGAGTGCATTGGTGGCAGTACGGCGAGCTCGAGGAACTACTCACCGAGGCCGATGCCATCCAGAGTGTAGACAGAAGGCTGTCAATAGTTCCAGAGGAGGGGAGCCTAGACATACTGACATATGACGAACATCGGGAGATACGATTCATACCTATAGACTGATAGATACCGACGAAGACATATCAGATAAGATATACGTGTAGAAATTATTTTTCATAGGCGGCGAGCTGCGCATCTAATACCTCTATATTCGGTCTTAAACATAAATCTTACCAAAACAAATCTCGCTTTTTCTTTGAAGGAAGACTGAATGCCCTGGCCGGCAGGGTCGATTGTTTTTGGCCCAGCCGCAGGACCGGAGGGCTAAGGGACATCCAGCCCTATAGAATCGTACATCTCTCCTTCTTTTTAGGTCGTCTCCTGCCGGATCCCTCGCCGGTTCTCCTACCGGTTCTTCCGCCTGAGTCTCGGTCTGGATATCTTTGATTTCTGTGGGGTCGTCGCGGGTTGTCGTAGTCTCGCACCTGCGCGTCCTTCATATCCTTCAAGATTATCTGCCTGCAGAGATCCGTGAAGACTTCGTCAACATTTGCGCGCCGCCTCGCGCTCGTCTCATAGTATGGACACCCTCCCCAGCTCTGAGACACGGCGAACGCGCGCGCGCGCGACACGGCGCGGTCCTCCTCGAGGTCAGACTTGTTGCCTACGAGCACAATCGGCACCCTCATGTCATCTTTTATGCGTATTATCTGTTCGCGTAGTTCGGCGAGTTCGTGGAGCGACGTCATGGAGGTGATGCTGAAGACTAGGAGGAAGCCCTGGCCTGTCTTCATGTAAAGTTCTCTGCGCAGGACGTCAGCGGCGCAACGCGGCACGGAAGTGACAGAAGGTCGGGGTAGGTACCTCATCGCAGCTACGCAGGGGTCCAGTCAGCATGGTTCAAAACAAGAAAAGATGCGGCTCGTCGGGGCAGTAAGCACTCACTGAATTGCTCTGTTCCAGCAGTATCCAAAATTTCCAAGACGACGTGTCGGCCCTGCAGCAGTCTTGTCAGTTTTCTGGCAGTGGCAACGCGCGGAGGCGGGCAGCACACACATCTACCATGATGCCCTTGCGGTACGAGTCCTCGATGGTTGGGTCATAGCTTTCTATCCAAACATTCTGGACAAACTGTGCTTCGAGGGTTTAGCTCGCCAAACGCCGAGGTTGGATGCTCTGCTCTCGCGGCACACACGACATACCGGTCAGACAGCTCTTCCCAACTCCACCTGCGCGTGCGTCAGTGCTGTGTACTCGGCACCCAGTCCGCCGGCGCGGTAACTCACCTGAGCCCAGGACGACGATATGGTATTCACGTTGCGACATGCCTCAAGAAAGGCGCGCAGCAGGAGCAATGTCGGAGCCGCGTAGGTTCGTATATCAAGCTGACGCCAGCTGAGCACTCGCCACAGTGGCCAACGCCGGCCAATTTCGCCTTCGTCTGCCAGTCCAGAGCCAATTGCGCGTGCACCCAAGTTCAGGAGCTCTGCAGCACTTCGTCTTGGCAGCTCTTAGAGGTGTCACTGGGTATGCTGTCCACAGATTCTGTATTCTAGCGGCGGGTCGGCGAAATCAACGGTGCGTGGTACGATGCGGGTACGATTTGGCGCGCGCTGCGAATGGCCACCTACCAGGACTGCGGCGCGGGTCAGCTATATTATACATGGAGAAAGGCCTGCAGGTGCCTGTGTTCAGCAGGTGATGGTGGCCAGGGATCGGCCGCGGCCAGGTTCATAAATTGCCTGGTGCGCGAATTGTGAACGCACCTCCCAGAAGCGTTTTCAAAAATTATGGCTTTATCGATTACATAGCCGGCAAGGCGGACACGAAGCTGGTGCGGGGAGCTTGGGGCACGTGGAGGTTGGCCCAAGGGACGTTGGGCTGCAGCAGCGTGGCCCGTCGTGGGATGTGATGTTTGATGTTTGCTGGGCGTGCTGGGCGGCGGGCGGCGTGCTGCGACGTGATGCTGCTGATTGCTGTCGTTTGATGCTTGCTGGGAGCGAGATTTTCAGGGACGGAGGTCCGGAGGGAGGCATGGAGGTCGCGAGGTCTATGTAGCATTTCATTGCTCCCACCTCCACCACGCCGGCTGCCTGACTTGACATAATGGCTCACAGTTCGTCGATAGGCGAGAACGACGGCTTTGGCCTCGCAGAGTGGGATCGCAGCAACATGCCTGCAACGATGCGCTGGACTTGCTGGCGCGCAGACGAGCTCCCTTAGACGTCGGCGGCAGCTGGGCGTGATTGGCGTGCTCTGCTGCATTTGCACCTTTCCCACTCTCCCATACGGCTCCAGATGGCTGCACGCAAGGCCGGAAAATTCGACCGCTTCAGCTTTAGCCAGTCAAGCCGGCCATCCGCGTACGCTCCGGCGAGGGCACAACACCCCCAGCCAACGACGGCAAAGAGGCCCAGAGGCGTCGTCGGCGCTACCGGCAGCATGGATTATGCTCCGCCGGACCCAATGCCCACAGAGCTGGATCCGATGCTGGAGCTATCGCCGAAACGGGCTGCTGGCTGAACGGCCTCACTGCCTGCGTCCCCATTGAGATGCCCCGCTGCAGTCGAGCGCAGTTGTCACAATGCAGCTGAGGCGCTGGGATGCCGGCCCGGGCCTCGTCGGATTCCAGGACCACGGCACGGTGACGAGACATATGTATGTATGCGCTGCTGGGCACCAACCGAGTGATGGAGGAGCAAACATCCGAGGACGGCAGTCCGATGCTGCGGGAACGAGGGAACTGCAGGTGGAGCACGTCACGTCCCAGCCGCCCAGGTTGGGCCCTATCCCGCGTTGTGGTAAACCCCCCTGGCCGTGAACGTCAAATGGGTCCGACGGGAAATCAGTGCGGGCCTCCCAGGGCCTGCAACCCTTGAGCATCAGATCCTGATGGCACGACCATCACCAGGAGCGTGGAGGTCGCACCCGAGACAGGCCGTGACGTTGTGTGGTGAGACGTTAGACGTGAGACGTGCAGCAACAAGAAGGGCACAGCACAAGTAACAGCGAGTACGTAGCCATGCACCGCCATAGCATGACGACAGCGAGAAGGAAGGCTGCTGCAAAAGCCGATGAAGGATCAATTAAGCTCTCCAGCTAGGCGTTAGTGTCCAGGGACGGGGATGCCGGAACGACTGCCTCGTGGGTGCTGTGTACCCGGGTTTGAAGCATGCCAGGCCTTTCTTTTTGCGGAGAGGCCTCCACCTGGTGCCCAGCGCGGTGCCAGCACGGTGACGTTTAGGAACCCGGGAAGGACGCGCTTAGACGAGAACTTGTAAACTGACTAGCAATGTACGACTTCGATTATGCAGGTGGCAGTGCAGCAGGTGTCTGATAAGCTGCTTTTCTGAAAAGAGGGCATACGCTGCCTATCTATACGCTTCTGTAAGCTTTGCGCGACTGTTTGAAACACCTTGACTTAGTCTGATACCGAATGAGACTTGTTTCCGAGGCTGCGGACATTTCGTAGTTAGACTGACTAGTGCCCAGAGGGCCAAGGGCCATGTCGTCGAGTCCTGCGGTGCCGCCTAAACGGCGGCCACTATCCTCGGGGGTAAACGGCGAACGCTAAGAGCGGGCCGACTAGCTCCGAATCTCACGAAAGTGGCAGGAACGTTACAGCATCGGCCCCGGCGACGACGAGCAAGGCGCAGCTCTCACCGACTTCCACACCGACCAAACAATGCGCCTCCATGCAGCGCTGGGCTCGACCTCGCTGTTCGTAGCTAGCTGTCTTGCGATATTCGCTGACGACGCAGGCCACATCGACTACCACTACGCTCTAGTGGGACTCCCGAAGCAAGATGCGACCCTCTTCCAGCAGCCCTTCGCGGGCTCGAAAGCCTCTCTCATCTACACTCTCTCGGACAAACTGGTCATTGGCGCGGTGAATCCAAAAGATGGAGAGCTAGTCTGGCGCCAACCATTGTCGTCGTCCACGAACACCACAGAGGGCTACCTCCGAGCTGGTGAGGACCAGGACACAGTTATCAGCGCCGCCGGAGATCAGGTCGCAGCCTGGAGCTCTTCAGATGGAAGATACGTGTGGGGCTCGAAGTTTCCGGGGTCAACAGTAAAAGATTTAGAGATCCTGGAACTCCCGGACAGCAAAGCCGATAGAGACGTAAAAGATGCGATTGTGCTGCTCAGCGGAGGAGTACAGGGAGTTAAGAGACTAGATGGAAAGACTGGTATTGTAAGGTGGACATATGAGGATGCCAGGTATGTATTGCACTTTTTCTCCACACTTGAGCTCGTAGACTGAATAACGTGCAGTGGAGATGTTCCCTTCCAAGTATCCTCGTCCGCAATCAGCATATACTACATCTCGCTCCACTCAACATTGCTAGGAGGCATAAAAATCAAAGTCACGTCTCTTGATACTTTGAGTGGCCAAAAACTGGAACAGTATACGTTGAGCTCAGAAAGTGACGTCTCCTCCCATGAATCCATCCTCTTCGCTGGAGCAAACTCCGCCTCTCCTCTTCTAGCATGGACAGACAAGGCCAAGAAGACTGTGAAAATAAACATCTTAGGGACGAAGTCCACGACAACAATTGCGGTGCCCACCAAGGGCACAGACGACGTTGTGAAAATTACTCTGCACGCTCCTCATCGCATTAATTCGCTCTCCCACTTCCTCATTCAATACGATACTGCCACTTCGCATGCCGCAGAAGTCTATCATGTCGACGCCCAGAAAAACACGATAATCAAGGCTTATTCTCTCCCGGAGTTGCCAGGCAAGGGAGCTTTCACGACGAGTACTTCAGATGCAAATGTCCTCTTCACGAGGATCACCCCCGAAGAAACCATTGTTGTTTCCTCGGCCTCGCACGCAGTGCTCGGTCGCTGGCCGACCAAGAAGGCAACCTTCACTGATGACGCGTATCCAGTCCAGGGAGTCTCCGAGGTAGCTTTCCGATCTGGGTCTGCCCAAGCTGTGCGATCTGCTGTGCTGTTTTCCAACGGCCAATGGACTCTTGTTCGTAATGGGGTCTTGATTTGGGCTCGCCCAGAGTTACTCGCAAACGCAATCACTGCTGTGTGGGCGGACCTCCCCGAGGAAGAAGCTCTTGCCCACGAGTTGGCCATCGAGGGCCACCAAAATGTAGTCGCCGCTTACATTCATAGGATCACTCGGCATATTCGTGATCTAACGCATCTGCCGGCCTATATTCGAAGCATTCCTGCACAGGTTGTAGCGAATTTCGCCGGCAAGAGTGCGAATCCTACTCCTAGGGAAGTCCAGCAAGACGCCTTTGGCTTCCACAAACTCGTCATCGTCGCAACAGACAAAGGCCGCCTGGTTGCTCTTGATGCGGGGTCTGCTGGCAGAATCGTATGGAGCGTAGATCTGGCCGCGGCTGCGACACTACAGGATCCGGTGCTGAGGGCTGCCCATGGCCTTATTGAAGTCAACGCAAAGGGTTTGGAGACACCAATCTTCGTCAACTCGACAACCGGAGCTCTTATATCTTCGGAAGCTGCCCGAGCTATTCAAGATCCTACCCTGGTTGCTGATGAGTTGATATCCTACGATGTCGTCAACGGAGAGCTCAAAGGCTATCTCGGTGATGTCAAAGCAGTAGACCCAATTTGGGGATTTGCCCCTTCCAAGGGAGAACGCATCATCGGATATACCGCCAGGCCTGTGGTGGACCCCGTGGCCTCCATTGGCAAAGTTCTAGGCGACCGGAGCGTTCTTTACAAATACCTGAACCCAAACCTGGTTCTGGTCACCACGGTAATTGATTCCACTCGGACTGCCTCCGTATACCTCCTCGACTCCGCATCAGGCAATGTCCTGCATGCAGTTTCTCACCCTAATATTGATACTTCTCGCGCTATCCCATCCGCTATATCGGAGCATTGGTTCAGCTACTCCTTAACCTTGGATGCTTCGACCGATGACACTTGCAGGGGATACCAACTCATAGTTGCAGAGCTCTACGAGTCTGCCCTCGCTAATGATCGTGGCCCGCTCGGCGCTGCATCCAATTCTTCCAGCTTCCAACCCTCTTCCGCGTCGGGCGATGCTGCGAAGCCATATGTCATCTCGCAGACATATCAGATCCCGGAAGAGATCTCGCTTATGACGGCCACGCAAACTCGTCAAGGCATCACCTCGCGCGAGCTTCTTATCACTCTTCCTGAGAGTAACTCGATAGTCGGGATTCCCCGATACATCATCGACCCCCGAAGACCAATTGGGAGGGATCCAACCCCCCTAGAAGCCAGCGAGGGCATCACGAAATACAATCCAGCCCTTCAATTTGACCCGAAGTGGTACCTCAATCACAACATGGAGATCATTGGCGTCAAAGATGTCATCACTAGTGCTGCCCTTGTTGAGAGCACCAGCCTAGTCTTTTCGTACGGCTTGGATATTTTTGGGACGAGAGTTGCCCCAAGTTTCGCATTCGACATGCTTGGGAAAGGCTTCAACAAGATTCAAATGTTGGCGACTGTGCTTGCATTGGGTGTAGGTGTTGTATTTGTTGCGCCTTTGGTAAGTTCAACCCTGGCATTTCCAATGTGTACTCTGCCTAAGCTAATGTCGTGTAGGTTCGAAGAAAGCAAATCAATGCTTTATGGCAGATTACATAGAGGGCCTTTCAAAGTCCATATCATATTCAAATAGAAAGCGTTGGTTTGAAATTATGACTGATTATGTCTAGGAACTGCGCTAACCCTACCGTTCCACAAATACATTCCGATGAGGTTTGTCTGCATTGAGCACACCTCACCCTTGCTGGATTCCGAGCTCATTGCTTATGTAAAAAAGCCATCGTGAACTACTTGCCGGTAATGCCTTCTCATTAACTCTAAGTGGAAGTGAGATCCCACGATTCACGGTCCTCAGATTCTGCTCATGCGTGTAAAGCTCTTACACCGGCCGAGAGACTTTTCTTCAACTCCGCACTTGCATGACAGGGTTTCTTGTAGCTGGGATTACTCATGGCATGCGTACAGGGGAATTTTACTAGCTTGGCTCTACAGATGTTGTTGAGAGGGCCTAATCGGCGTTAAGTCAACTTATTCCCGACGTGTCAAGTACGTCACGAGCGCGTCTCTCGATAGGCTACCACAATTCCCACCCCATAATAACATCAATTCAATTAAGGTACTAAACACGCAGGAGCGAAACGCATGATGCACCCTCTTAACCCCGTTCGCTCGGCCGACTAAGCATATAAATGATGCAGAGTCCTTGAGTCAATTCGACACCTCTACCACATACCACCTCTTCGAGCTTCCGTTGTCAAATAAACACTCAATTGCATCCGCAAACTCTCTAGTCTTTCAGGCAAACCTCCATTGATTTATTAGGCACTTCGCTCCCCAAAGCTCCAAATTAGCGCGCATTCCACGCACATCGACAATGTCAGACCAAGTCAAGTACGCCAACAAGCTTCATGGCGCCCGCATCCTCATCATCGGCGGCAGCAGCGGAATTGGCTATGGTACACATCCTCTTTTCCCCAAGCCCCATCACCCTCGTGCTAACCCCGTGCAGGCCTCGCAGAAGCCTGCCTCGAATTCGGCGCCACAGTAATCATCTCCTCCAGCAACCCCACGCGCATCAACTCGGCCATCTCCGCCCTCCAATCCGCCTACCCCAGCGCCTCCACCCGCATCACCGGCCACGCCTGCAATCTCGCCGACGCTCAGACGCTTGACGCGAACATCGTATCCCTCTTCGCCGCCGCAACCGCCTCCGGCAGCGAAAAACTCGACCACGTCGTCTTCACCGCCGGCGACGCGCTCGCCATCAAACCCCTCGCCGAGATCACGCTCGAGTACATCCAGCAAGCAGGCATGGTGCGCTTCAACGCGCCACTCCTCGTCGCGCGCGAAGCGGCCCTCGCCCTGCACAAGTCCTCCAGGAGCTCGTATACCATTACGACCGGCGCCGTGTCGCAGAAGCCGATGCCCGGGTGGGCGGTCGTGGGCGCGTACGCGGGCGGGCACCATACGATCGCGCGTGGGCTGGCGCTGGATATGCGGCCGGTGCGGGTGAATACGGTGAGTCCTGGGGCGGTGGATACAGCCCTGTGGACGATGGGGGAGGCGGAGAAGAAAGCTATGTTTGAGAGTTATGAGAAGCGGTTGGCGACGGGGAAGGTGGGGCGGGTGGAGGACGTGGTGGAGAGCTTTTTGGGGGCGCTGAGGGATGAGAATTGCACAGGAAGTGTGATTAGTACGAATGGGGGGGCTTTGATTATGTAGGGTGTTTGTGAGGCCGGGGGAGATGTAATGGATGAACTTTTTAGTGCTCTTTGGAGGGATGAGATTTGTAGATGCATCGCTAGACTGCTGCTCTCCATTCCATTGATTCTCTAATTAAACATAGCCATGTTCTATGTTCTTCTCGAAGGTTTCCGCGAAGACGTGAACATGACCACGTGGAGATAGTCTTTCCGTGAAGATAAGAAACCCTTGAAGCTCTCAAGATTATTACCACCTGCAGCATCTTACGCATCTCCGCACTTCGTAGCCTCATCACCTATCACGGAAAGAACCACGTCGTCACGATACCAGATACCCGTACCCCGCAATCCCTAGTCTGAGCAATCGTTCTAGCTTCTGCTTGGCAAGTCTGCCGAGTTGCGGTCGCCGAGAAGGCTCGGCTCACGCTATGAATACGTCTAGCCCCAACTCCTGTCATGCCTCGTCACCTTGAATTTCATCACTTGCTTCAATTCTCATCACATATATTAGGCGTATTGATAGACTGTGAGGTCGATCATGACGGTCCAGGCGCATTGTCCCCGTAGCTAGTTCTTACGAGCAGAGATACGAAATCACAAACCAAACATTGAACAACGCAAGTACCCGCCCATATTATAATACCATCTACCTAGTACTTTCATAGCTAATTGATTGAATACAGTACCATCACTGCAGCTCTTCTTCCACCGAACTCATTCCTATCTACAGTCTTCCATTGCGCAATGAGTTCAAACCTCTGGTACAACGCACAGAGTATCCAAACATGATTTACCAACTCCACCACCCTAGTCGTCGCTCCAAGCGAACCCTTCTCAGGCTCCTCTTCCTAGCTATAGCATTGTATTTGGCCTTAGACACCCTGCTCTTGACGCGTTCCGTCCCACCACCTCAACGTGACCCGGCTCCTTCGAGCCCTTCGAATCATGGACGGATATTCATTGCGAGCATACATTGGTACAACGAGAGGATATTAAGGTCACACTGGAACAAGGCGGTGGTGGACTTAGTGAAGCATCTGGGTCCAGATAACGTATACATATCGTTGATCGGAAGCAAAAGTGTGGATAACACCATCGGAGCACTCCAAGAATTGGATTTCCAGTTGGCACAACTACACGTTCCCCGCTCATTCATGATGGAGAACATCACACACGAGGATCAAATCTCGCGAACACCGTCTCCCAGTGAGCCAGGCTGGATACAGACATCTCGGGGGAAGAAGGAGCTCCGACGGATTCCGTACTTGGCGAGCGTGCGGAATAGAGTGATGCAAGAAATGGACAGAGCGCTTGCAGATGGTCTGGGACGCTTCGACAAAGTGCTCTGGCTTAATGATGTGGTCTTCACGACTCAAGACGTCCTTACGCTTCTGTCTACAAATGCGGGCGAGTATGCGTCAACATGCAGCTTCGATTTTTCCAAGCCGCCGCTCTACTACGACACCTTTGCTCTGCGTGATATCTCTGGCGCGAAGACACTCACGCAGACGTGGCCGTACTTTTTGTCTAGCACCTCACAACACGCTCTTCGTCTGAACGACCCTATTCCCGTTCAATCGTGCTGGAATGGCATGGTCGCCATGGATGCAACACCTTTCTACAATAATACACCGCTCAGATTCCGAGGCATCCCTGACGGTCTGGCTGAACTGCACTTGGAAGGCTCGGAGTGTTGTCTCGTGCATGCAGATAATCCTCTGAGCGCCTCGAAAGGGGTCTTTCTGAACCCAAATGTCAGAGTGGGCTACAATGCGGATGCATACACGACTGTGAATGCTCCTTCTGGGTGGATTTCATCCCGAGAACGCTTCCGGGGGATCTGGAAGCTCCGATTGGTGTGGTTACTTGGCATGCCGCAACGCATAATAGAGAACGTCGTTGTTGCCTGGAGACTGAAGCGGTGGCACGGACAGACATCGGTTGATGGGTTAGCGAATAGAGAGGTCGGAGCTCACTGCTTAATCAATGAAATGCAGGTTCTAGTGGGGAATGACGGGTGGAAACATCTTTAATACGAAAGTAAATGAAATATACTCTTCATTCAGCTTCTTCAGTTCAAAGTATTGCAATGGCTCAATCGATCCATGAATATCTCACATCTTAGCCTGAGTCGATGAGGCATGAGATGCTCCAGAGCTCTGGACAGGAGTACTATAGGGTGGTATATCACATAGACTCTACGTGTTGAATACGGCATGTATCGGAGGATGCAGTATACCCGATGCTGAAGTGGCCAGTATGTATGATCGGAGGAAGCTGTGTTCAAGAATCCGAAGACGGGCCAGAATACAAGTATCGGGACATTTCCAGTCCGAAGCGCATTAAGACCGTTAAATCCACATCCTCCAACACATATATGCGAGAAGTGGCATGCGCAGTGCATTTATATAAAGATGAACAAAGTCGAAGCAGCTGTCTGGTCGGAACAAACCGACGTCGAAACACGAGACGAGGCTTGGCGCATTTTGGATACGAATCGTGGTTAGACCAATGTCGAATACGAGTAGGAGTTAGCGTATCGGACTTAGTTCGTATGCTAAACTCCCTTACGCCCATCTCGACATCTTCCTGCTCAGACCTCGCCCTTTCACTCCCAATCCGAGACCTCCATTGCACACCATGCCAGCGGCAGCCCGCCTTACAGGCATCGACCCAAGCCGCAAACGTAAGCCCCACAAGAAGTCACGTCGAGGATGCCGGAATTGCAAGCTTCGTAGAGTAAAGGTAACCGAATTCGGGAGGCATACGAGAATACGAAAGAAGGAAAGGCTAACGTCTCTTCCAGTGCGACGAGGCCACACCGAAATGCAAGAAATGCATTGACTTTGGGGCTTCCTGTAATTATGACATGAGCAAACGTGCCGGAGACCTTGACATGTCATTTGCTGGTGTTTCTGTTTCCTTTGATGGATTTTCGGAAGTAACCGTCCACGAACCCCAGACCAAACAGTTCAGCTTTGCCGATTATCCATTGCCCGACTTTCTTTACCCGGACCTGGACTTCTTCAAAGAGTCGGTCTTGCAGCTTGACAAGGCAAGCAGAGATCGCATCGCGCGTTTCCAGATGAGAACAGTGCTGTCCGTGGGAACTGCACGATGCTCGAAGATATTCCAGTCCGAGCTAATCCCAATGGCTCTATCGGTACGCCCTCGAACGCTGTTGGTGGAATTACCGACTCACTCTTTCTTTAGAGACCGTACCTAATGCACGCTGTCCAAACCGTCACCGCGATTGAAGATCGCCACTTTTCTGACAAGCCTGCTAAGCGATCCATGATAGAGGCATACCACATGTCTCACGCTGCAGCCCATTTCAACAAGGCCTTATCCGCACCTCTAAAGGAGACAGAGCGCGATGCTATCTGGTCGACCGCTATTCTATTAGGCGTCAGCGCCTTCGCCTACACTGATGCATCTGTTCCGGCAGAGTCGTGGCCACTCAAACCCTCAGACCCGGATGACCTCGAATGGCTGCGGATGACGGAACTGAAGCACGCGATATATAAACTTACAGACCCCTTGAGATATGGAAGCATGTTCTATGCTATCAGGGATGAGTATTTGACTACCTACCTTAGCCACATACCGGAACACGGAATCGAGGGTATCCCTCGAACGTTTGTGGATCTTTTCGAGTTAACCCCTTCCTCGTCAAACGAGTCCTGTCCGTACTATCATTCGTTGCATATATTGTCGCAGCTTCTTAGGGACACTTACAATCGTGTTACGTTCATCAGGTATCTCGCGTTCATAATGCACATGACGCCAGAGTACAAGAGACTACTAGGACTGAAAGAGTGAGTTCAATAACTCGCAGAAACGAATCTGGATTGACGCTAACAGCAACAGCCCGCGCGCGTTGACAATGCTAGCTTACTGGTATGGAATGGTCGTCGATGCTATGTGGTGGATGAAACGACGGGCGAGACTAGAGTGTCAAGCGACTTGCTTGTACTTGGAGAAATACCACTCGGACGACAAGAAGATTATGGAGATGCTGCGTTACCCAAAGATGCGGTGCGGACTTTCGTTTCCGCGACCCGCAGTGTTAGTATGAGCATGCCCCGATGAAAAGGCCCATTCACTCCTGGTTTCACTCCTTGCTTGAAGACAAAGGCACTAGGAGACCGCCACGGTCACAGAGACATACCTTGAGGAGTGATGGTGGCAGACAGAGCGACTGAAGACTTCAAGCTATTGAGCAACACCCAAAATATGTCGAGGAGGGCCCCGCCATGAGAAAGGTTAAATCAACCTTTAGGACACGTGAGCGGTTGAGGGGTCATAAGATGGAACCGTGGAATCAACCACACCTCAACCTTGGAATCACGAATTGGCAACACGCCAATCTTATTCCATTGAAACGATTGTTTGGTAGGCCTTCTCGAACTCACTCTTCACCAACATCAACTTAAGACTGAAGCCACACACAACTTCTCACCTCGATGGACAACCACCTGCAAGCTCAGACCAGCGCGAGCAACGCCACTTCCCCACCAGCCACACCTTCCACCCCAGAACCGTTCTTTCCAAATGGTTTCACACCATATCCTTTCATCCCACCTTTCTTCAGAAACCCATTCGATAACGGTCACCGACCGGAGCGAGTTCCGTCTATCATGAAGTCCGCCGCTCCAGGGCGTCATTATCAACAGTCTCCTCCTAAGCGCGACAGGATCAAAAGATTAAGCTTCTCTATCCCATCAGAGTATCCCTGGGAGGAGCCATCCATCCCGCTTCCGAGCCTAGCTGAATTCCACGGTTTGATCCCCGTCACTTACACTGTAAATGTACGACCAGGCCTCCTCCCGCCGCCGGGGTTCCCTCTCCATAGCGCAATTAGGGTTGAGGACGAAAACGTGCACGCATTATCGGTAGCGGCTGAGGAACGCCTACGCCTCCTCCGTAAAGAAGTTGACGAAAGAGCGTCCCAAATGCTGGCTGGGGTTGCGCCGGACCAGCTAGCGGCCGCGTTACAGGAGGCGTTCGACTCTGACACCGACGGTAGACGTCCTGTGTATCGCCGCCGTCGTCGTGGTGGAGTTGAGTCTAGGAGAAGGGTGGTGAAAGAGCCGAAGTTGCGGAACCCGCACAAAGACGCAGAGTTGGAGCAGGAGCAGGAGGCACCAGCTCTGGATGCCTACGGCGAAAACTCACCACCGAATCTCCAACAAGTTCCAAATACGACAACACCAGAGCGGGTCGGAGGCAAGTTGCCGCGAGATGCTTTACTCGCCCTCGGTCGCCTCGTCATTTCCGGGAAGAAAGCTTCGAGAACGGTTGCGGACGGCGCGTATGAGCGCCTCAAAGCGGAGATTCCGGCAGATCTGAAAGGACTTGTGTTGAAGCCAAGGGCGAGGGAAAGGGAGAGGGAGATGAAAGAAGGTATGAGAACGAAACACATTCGGGGGAGAGTGTAACATGCTAAGTGGGAAGTAGTAACGTGGTGGGATCAGGCCCCGGCTCCAGCTGAGCCGGGAGGTGGAGATGCGGCGCAGGTCGATGATGAGGCGGCATTGTTCGATACGGAAGGGTACTGAGTCGTTTGGGGCGAGGGAGTTGGGTTGATATTTAGGGAGCTGGGAGCGAATGGTCGTGAAATTGCTAGCATATAGGGCAGCTCGACAGCAGTCTTGCAAGAAGACAATCTCAACAAATTATCCAGCGATCCTACTTCTTGATAGAGCGGTAAGCAACTCATGCATATTCCCATATCCCACTACCTCAAGTACTTATGCCTAGGCTTGAAGAACTTAGAGAACGTCAGATAGAGTACCAAGACATAAGTCTGGGCACTCCTTGCAACTGCTTGGGGTGCCCGGATAGGCTTTTAAGTCTCCAAGTATGATATACAGGTCAAGTCAGTGAACAAAACACGTCATGTTGTATAATCAGAGACGTGATACCTCATTTTATATAATCAGAGACGTGATACCTAGGGCCCTCCTTCCAGTGATGTCTGAAGAGTAAGAGCAAAGCTATGGCAGTCGTGCATCCGAGATGCCCAAACTTAGGACCTAGCACTGTATGCGTAGGCTGGAACGGAACTGAGTTATTGCTACGGAGGGCAAACGGAATCGCACAGAGATTCACCCGGCATGGAATCCATGAGGGGGTAGAAAGCGCTGGGTACTGCTGCACCAACTCCTCGAAAGCTCGGTATGAGACAGCAAACAAAGCTCAATTAGTGTTAGTAATGATAAACCTTGATTTCCCGGAGAATGTTGGGCATGCATCGATGTTATTTAGAAATTAGTAGAAAGATATTGAACTATTTATGATGAAGCATAAGTGTAGAGAAGTGGAAAAGATCATATTTCCAAATAGAAACCGAAGAGACATTCGCCGGAACGCATTGGTCGAGGCTTTAGCAGGAATATGGTGCAATGATGACCGAAGGCTTCTATATTGCAAAAGAGCAGAGTAATCCCATCGGTAAGGCATGTCCGCGAAAGCAAATAAAGTGAAGAGTGAGATAAAAACTTTTCCGTCGCTCCATAACGTTCCTAGCAACCTCAAGCCCCCTGGCAAAAGTTGAGGCCGTGACTCACGAGTCAAATCTTCAGCCGATAATTGACCAAGAAGCTCCTAATGGTGTCGCAGCAGATATCCACATTCCGGCGCCGATATCGCGCGAGATTTGAGCCTTGCAACACTCCAGGTCCTAGCAGTGTCTTGCATGTGTCGGCAATATTCTGTTCGAGGGTTTGTGCCTCCGACACCCGCTTACTTCTCGCAATGGCTATGTGGTGCTGCGTCTCCCAGCGTAGCTCCATATCACCACGCGATTCTCCAGGATTCTCCGTACTCTCCCTTGCCAAATCTCGCTCCATTTCGATTGTCACGATTTTTGCCGTCAATGTATCCCCTGACTTGTTCAACGCAATCCGCTCCTGATCCCAGGCCTGCTTCAACTTGGCATGTTCTCTCCCTTTGATTCTTGATACGCTTTGGGCTGTATCCCGCTCCTTCCTAACACGCTTGAGCGTCACCCGAAGGCCCTCAAGCTTTGCCTTCAGCTCGACCACGTCTTGTGGCTGCTCTTCCGGGTTCTTCACAAGTGCATTCCCAGCGGACTCCAAGACTTGATTCGGCTGGGCTTGCAACTTGTTCTGCGCATCTTCTAAGTCCTTCACCATTTTCAACGCATCGTCTCGCTCTCTCTCAGCCTTCTCCCCACGCTTCTTGAGATCTTCCATCTCGTGCGCGGATGTTTCCGCCAAGTCCTTCCCCGTTTTCATTGCCAGGTCGCGCTCCATCTCAGCCTTCTCCACACGCTTCCTGAGATCTTCCGAGTCATTCGCGGCTTTTTCCGCCATGTCCTCCACAGTCTTCATCGCAAGATTCCGCTCCATCTCAACCTTCTCCACCCGCTTCCTGAGCTCTTCCGTATCGCCGGCAGCTTTCTTTGCTAAGTCGCGTTCCTCTTCAACCTTCTTGACGCGCTTCTCAAGCTCCTCCTTCACAGCAGTCATGTTGCGCTTTCGCCTATTGCTAAGACGAGCGGCATGCCGATGAAAGCGCTCAACGTCCCGCCGGATGTGGGCTTTGTATCTCTCCTCAGCAAGTGTGGCACGGTATCTTGCTAGATTCAGATCCGATTCGAGAGCTTCAACCCGCTGCCTCAGCTCTGCATTCAGGGTTTCGGCAATGCCAGCCTGAGCCTGGGCATTACGAAGAGGTTCTCGAAGTTCAGTCATTGACGCTGGCTGCGGTGCTGCAGAGCCCCCGCCCGAGTTCCGAGAAGCCATAGATGCAGTCAGATGGGGATGTCAGGTCAATGTGCAGCTTTTTGGGATCGCTTTGCTATGTGCGGCTTCAGACGTGCTTCAGTGCGGCTTGAATTGGAGGCGCATACCCAGGCCCTCGCAAAGCCGATCGCAGTGGCGGGCGAGAACGTAGACGAACCCGACCGCGGGTAAGGTGAATGATGTGTTGACGAAGAGAGGGTACTGTGTCTGACGGTCGCGTGATGAGCCTCCACTTTTGAGAAGACGACCAAAGCCGTCGGTGAGCGGTCACGGGTGAATAGACACGTGAAGCCGCGATGCCGGCGTAGACGTTCTTCGTCGTCACGCGTGATAGAGCTGGTCGGGCAACTCTTCTAGATGTAGTGACGCTCTGAGTCTGGTTTGATGCCAGGTTTGGAGTGAGAAATGGGTTTATGGATGGTGGTATCGACAAAGAAGGTGGAGGTCAGGTTGAACGGGGTTCAAGGTAGAGACTCGCTATCAAGTATCAGCTTAGCGGGCGTTCATGTGTCGTAAGCCATGTGCACACGCTTCGGGTTGCATAGGAAAAGTCCTGATAGATGGTATCGATTCACTCCTCGCGTGCAACTCTTATGTCATAAATCGAGAATCGCAGGCGTATCGGCTTGGAGATCGGCTGCTTTGGAAACTTTGAAGAGTTATAGTGCAGCGACAAAACAGACTGCGGAAGCTCACTCTTCTCACTTACCTGTTTCCCTTCCCCTGAATTCCAGTGCTCTGTCGTGAGGTAGTTTGTCGGATTTCTCGGCCTTTTGAGGCCACCTGACTTAGAGTTCTTCTCGGGCCTCTGCGGCCAACAGCGGACAATGAAGCCGCGATCATACGACTTTTCGGTACAGCGTTGAGGGATACGGTGAGGGGAACTTGACGGACCGTCAGCGTATGTATATAACAAAGCCATGAACCACCTCCACACTCTTTCCACTCCACCTCTTTCTTTACCTACGACCACTACATCTCTCCTCAATCATGACCCAGCGGACTGCTTCCTCATCTTCAGGTTCGGAATCTGAGCAGTACCTGGACACAATGAATGCTTCCCCTTCCCGTTCCCAACTGTCAATGATGAGCGCGTCTTTGGACAAGACAGGCGCTGCTCACCCGCGCAATCTCACCACCGCCGTCAAGGAAGCGCACGGTCTCGGAATCGCAGGCGCTGCTCCAGATCATTCCCAAGAGCCCATGGACGAGTCCTCTTCCTCGGACGACCTTGGAGCCAGAGCTGGAGCGGAGTATCCAGGACAGGCTGCCGTTTCCCATCGATCGGCGCGTGGTGGCCCGGCGGCGGCCCACGACTCCAGATCCCGTATGGACAATATTCACCACGGTCGTTCCCACCACTCCCGACCCCGCAATGTGGCCATCAAGCAAGAGCTGCTCGAGGATATGCCCTTCACGATCCAGCGGGTCTACGGACCCCCGATTCCTCATCCTATGCCCGACCCCGCCACCCTCAACCAGAGAGATGGCAACGGCACGAAGCACAAGCTGAGCGATGAAGTCCAAGGCAACGAGATAACCGATGCGACCGACAGGCGCCGCATCCGCCGCAAGCTGAGCGACGAGGACCGCTCCGTCAACGATGCCCGCATGCAGTCTTTCGTCGCCCTCAGCGCGCCGTCCTTCCAGCCGCCCTCGAGTGCGCCGGAGCGTCGCACGCCTGTCCACCCTCAGGGCAGCTTCGACGATGGCCGTGTACCCTCATCCTCTGCCCCGGACGGCCGCCCTACTCTTACCCCCACTCTTACCCCCGGCAGCAGCTTCAACAACGGCACTCATGCCTCGCCCCGGCTCCGTACGCCGCATGACACACCCCCAACTTCGCAAGTGTCCCGCGACTGGGGCCGTATCCTGAATGTTCCGCGTTTCGAACACCTGAACACCGAGCAGAGGCGCGCAGAGCGGCAGAGGGCGGCACTGCGCTTACAGTATGTGCAGGCCCAGCGCGAGGCGCTCGAGGTTGCCGTCAAGCTCAAGATCACCGAGGCGGACGAGCTCCGTGAGCAGCTCATCATGCTGAACATCACGACGGGCTCCTCGGCGGTGACCTATGCGGCTGATTGCTGAGCTCCGAAGGTGACCGTTTAGGCATTGATCGAAGGTATGTTGATTGCGTGTCGTTGCTCGGCTTAGACTGACTATTGCTCGCAGGTGTTGCTCGTTGGTGATGGGATATCTCAACACGGGTTGGCCTCGACGATGATGGTGGATGGCGGCGAGCGGGTTATGGTGTGTAATGGTAGAGGGCTCGAGGCCAATGGGGTTTCTGGAGTTTCGGAATGAATGAATGGGCTGAGTCATTGGTCCACCACGATCAATGCGATGGCTTTTCTATGAGCTACGGCAGCTCCTCTCTTTTTTCCATAAATGAATCAAAGGTTTTGCATGACCGAGGTTGTTAAAGATTTGACACAGTTGTGACGTCGATCAAATATTGGCTTACTACGACCGGAAAATTGTCTTCCCAGAAACATGTGACATCCCCAAATCACTGCTTCGGGTCCCTGTGAGACTCTGAACACCTCTCTTCGTTCGAAGACAAACGCTAGACACCGAACTATTGTACCCACTCACTCCAGAACGTTTAGCAAGCCAACGGAGTGGAGGAGAGAAAGTCAGAACAAAACCGGGGGACCATCGAACTAGCTATATAAGGGACGAGAATAGGTAGATAGAGGACACCATTCCAAGGGCGAGGGAAGTTTGGCTTAAGGTGGGCCCCAAGCGAGACATTGGTAAGAATGAACAGCAAAATAACAAAAAGAGAGATTATCACCGAGATTTGGGCGTAGGTCTCCGGAAGCAAAAACATTGGCCCGAACGCAGAGAGAAAACCTTTGTCTAGTGCCCAGGGGGGCTCAAGGAGTCTTTCAAGAATTCTTTGGTGTTTGAGAGTATGCGAGAGTGAGAGTGATAGAAGCCAGCAACCATTGCCCTCAGGCAGACTTTCTACAGTAGATCCCCAAAGTAAAGAGTCTTATGTACTTGAATGCCTAACATCATACCTTTGTTCACCCTCTTGGGGGACTTACCGCGCTTGGTCCCCCAACCGTTCAATTGACGTCGGCCTTCTTGCGCTCATTCCCCCAACACACCACCTATATTCAGCCATACCCACACGAACCTTCTAGCATCACCATGGAGGAACTGATCAAGTACTTGACTGTTCCCCGCGTCTCCACCGCAGCGCCCCCACCTGCTCCCATGTCGACGCCCTAACTCAAATAGCTGAGGCTCGCGACAGCAACGTTGACTAGACGAGCTTCAGATTTGGCAATGGTGTATCAGTCTTCAGGATCTCCTAAACTCATTAGAAGCCTATCAAAACACTCACAGACTACGATGTAATGGGATCAGGGATGACTCACATCATACTGCAGCTTGTTTCACAATTCTATGGTTCTGATGTGTGTGCAGTGCCTTTACACTGCAGGGAGTCCTTGAACACAATTTGGAAGTTTGAAAAAAAATGTAACGTTCTCGATAGCGAGATCGAGGCTTTGATTTGAATGCTTGCGACGCGCTAGCTGCCCTATCGAAGCCACCCTAAAAGAGTAGCCAATTATCAAAGGATCGAGAGATGCGAGCGATCTTGACTGTCAAACAGCAGCGCCTGGCTAAGCATCATAGATCCAGCAGATACTCACGAGCCGCCAAAGGCAAGCCTGAATCACACTCTCACAGGCCTTCAGATTGTGGCAATCCTGATGTTTCCCTGAGATTCCACAGGCGGCGTCGAAGAAATCGCAAACAGATGACTCTTTCTGAGAGAATTGGAGCTGATGTATGTCTTCATTGATTAAAGATGATAGGGATGCAAATGCCTGTTGAGCTATGGACAAATAGAAGATGGCGAATGCGATTCTTGGAAAGACGCTCGAAGATGTAACACGACGCCAGGTATCAAGATTACAAGGGAAATAACCAAACATAGCTCTTGGTAGCTAGCATTCTCACTCTTTCGTAGCCAGACCACTCTTCCGGTGACACCTGAAGAGCCTTTCTATCATCCCGCATCCCATTAATGTCGGCATTGGGCCGAAAATGGGCCGGTCGATTGGGGCTAGGTCATAATCCCTTAGCCTGAGAGCCTGCTAGTGAGATGTTACTAGCTAGTATCTCCCCCACTCAGTGTACTGCTTGAGACTAGGCGAATGCATCGGACCTGTGATGCTTCTTCCGCCGAGGATAGCTCAACTTCGGAGCGTTGTCGCATTGCTTGCACAATAGAGGGCATTCACTCCGGTTCAGGAGCGCGTGGTCTCTCATCAGAGATGTCGCTACTCGGATTATCCGTTTGACTCCTGTGACTTCTATGGCTCCGATGCGATTGGTGACTTCGGTGGCTAGAGCGCCGTCTATGGCTCCTTCGTCTGGATATGTCAGGGTTCAGCCCAGCTCTTTGCTTCACCTTTTGCAACACCGGACCGAATTCAAAGTGACCGTCCGCGCGATCGTGCTTTGTACAGGGACTATATTTGATTGGAAGGAGCCAGTCGAGATAGCTTTCGCCCAGAATGCTCTTCAAGTTGCGGATTACACCGAGGTCCCATGGATTGTCACCCGTATCGGTTTGTAATATGGTGAAGTTCCGGGCAAGTACTGTTTTCTCTCCTTGGGGTTGTTGCATGGGCCCTGTGCCAGTAAAAACAGCGAGGCTATATACTGCATTGCCTTTGTTGAGATTTTCGATGGTAGTTAGGTTTCGCGCGGTAGAAACGAGCGAGCTGATGCTCATCCCGAAGGAGAAGAGGCCAAAGACGGAAGCAAGAGCTATGGCGACGATCCATGTAGTTTCATAGTGTCCAATCTATGAGGCAGATGTTAGCTCGGATTCCGCTGCAAAACTTTTGACATCGCGCCTGAATATAGAAAAAACACGTTGGGAGACTCTGCTTGTGGGAAACGAGTCAGAGTACCACGAATCGAATGGAGACCTTCTGCGGTGCAACGATGACACAATGCCATCCTCCCAAGCCCCCGGAAGCCTTTAGAGGACCTGGAGTACCAGGCCAAACATATGGGCATACGATTGCCGTTGCTTGAATGCCACTTTGCAAGCTAGTCATCACTGTAGTGAGCAACTTCGTTGCCAAAAAGCCAAGAGCTAGCTCAGCTTCCGCTACATGAAACTTGACACGGCGCCTAGATCTTGGAAACCCCCCATAGAGGCACCTCCACGGTGGCAAATGAGTGCTCAGAATTGTGGCGTCCGCTGGGTGAAGACGTCGTGAAGGTGCTTGGGGGAGCGATTATAGGCCATTGTGATCTATGATTTCGTAGGCTTTCCTGACTTGTAATCCAACAAGGGCCCGCTCCCAAAAATGGCGAATGATATGAACGAAGCTAAGAAACAAAAGTAGCGACTCACCTTCCGTTTTCGTTCTTGCATCAGAACCCCAATTGTGACGATCAAGAAAAGGTTGTAGAAAAAGCCGTAGAACAGGAACTGCAAGAAGAACTTCATATTATGCTCCGATATGATGCCTCCAGCCCAAGGACAGAAATGGTCCATACGGCGCACGCAGCGCTCGACTTCACTGCAGTGATGTGTACGGTCCGGTTTAAAATTGTTGCAGTGGTCACAAAATCGAGGCTTCCCATTGCTATCGCAAACGAAAGCGTCCTTTGCTGTGAACTCCGGGCCAGGTATACCTCCCTTCTGCGACGCGTTTCCGAGAGGAATATACCCAGGATCCATCCATATCACCTGGAGGGTGCGAAAGTACGTGATGGCCATTAAGAAGAGCAAGATAAAGTATAAAACGAGAACGGCGATGGCGGCTCCATGTCGGGGGTGTATGTGGAAGTTACGGCGGTACGATTTGGGAGGATTAAGCAGGTACTCGACTGCCAATGGTCAGCATTGTTGTGGAAATCTAGCAGCAACTGAAGTGTCAAGTGTACACAAGCGACTGACCTGCGACCTTCACAACTATACACCATGTCCCGTAAGCTGCAGAGCCGATCATGATAAGAGGGATGATGATGGCTGTCCAACGGGACACAGCCCTCTCTACCGGTGTTCGTGGCATGTGTGCGGACGACGGGCACACGACTCGTCGGTCCTAACGAGTTGCTAATATATATCGAGGGGCCATGCGGTGCAGACGAGGCAGGCTGAAGCTGGCATAGCTGCAGATGATCGCGACGTGAATCATGTCGAGTCAGGCTTACCTAATAAGCAGGACTTGGCACTATCATCTCAGGGATGGCCCGAAGAGAGACCAGGCTTACCATAACCTCACTTTGTACATTGCAATCATAGCTTAGAGGAGCTCGAGCGGTGATAGGTAAGTGCACATAAGACTAGAGACGTCGTGGACTTCAAATCAGGAAGTCTGAGAGTAAGACTTCGCATTCATGGATTGCCAAATACATTAAGCCGTCCTATTGGTTGATATACCCAGAGCACGTGACTCTTTCTTTCCCCTTTCTCCTTTTCTGCACGCGGTACATCTATCTACATAGCAGAGTCTCGCGAATCTGGGTACTTCTCTCTACCGCCGCTTGAGGTGCTCTAATTAATTTTCGATGATTCAAACACATTCCAACCCAAGTAGTGTGCAAAACGAGCAAGATCTCGAGAACGACTCATTCGTTGGTCAAGAGCTGTGCATAGGTCAATAATGCCCTAGCAAGCATACCTTTAGCTTGTTTACGCGCCGACAGCGAATGCCTGCAAGTTTCCAAGGAAAGGTGAGTCTCCATCATTGGACACTCTATTTATGCTCAGCCTATAATGTCTATGACGGATGCGATTGATCTGTGTTTAAATCCAACTTCACCACATCTTCTTCATACTCAATTGAAACACAACTTCACACTGGTATCCTTTACCTAACTATCAGAATAAGCTAAATACGCCCCATTACAGAAGGCACGTTTAATGCGCTTACTGATTGAACTATGACGCAACAAGTATAGCGGGGAAAAAGAAAGCAACAACATCCCCTCAGCTCAACCCCAACCCACCCACAGTCGGACACTCTCCAGCATTGTATTGAGCATAACTCTTCACCGGTACTTACGGATGATCCATTACGCCTTGATGCGCCCGGAACTGCAGTTAGAACAATCCTCAGGCATCGCAAAATGTTCATTTTCGCTCACCGGCAAAGAAGGCGACGGGTCTAGTGTCCCAAAAACCTCCTCCGCCTTCTCAGCCTTAGACTTTCAGGGTTGAAAATAGCTCTCATCGGCCGCCCTATCTTAAGATGCGCAGGCCTGCTCCAACGGGGGCCCTCTCCACTGGCCCCATCCCTCACGCGTGCGAGACAGAATGCCACACCATACAACCTATTGAAGCTGGCGTACCTAAAAAGACACCCGGCGAGAGTTTTGAGCCTCAAGAAGAGCTTGCGGCGAGGCTGAGTGCTCGGTATAAAAGACGAGCTGCGCCCGGTCGCCGTTTTGACTCTCACCGCACTTTTCCCTCTACCAGCTCCATGTGAGGCGGCCCCGAGGCTGCTCCGTGCCCAATGTTAGTCAACATGTTGTCTTTTTGTGCCTTGATCTAGCCAGGCAGCACTCCGGCATCACTCCGGGTGCAACGAGACGGAGTCCTAAGGACATCAGGCGCTGGGGGAAGCGCAGATGGTCGCACCTTAGAACATCGCGGGGGCTGAGTAGTGTCATGCCTTCCCTATGATCCTACACCTGCTAGCTAATAGGGACATACAGCTACCTCGTTTTCCTGGGAGCCCTCTCACGAGTCTGCCCAACGATGCCTCTTCGCTGACTGCCTCATATCGCCGCCTCATACGACCGCCTCGCCCTTCGCAAAGCCACCAGACTTGCATGATTCAGGCGGATACACTCAGGCGCACAGGAGGAGGCCGTGCAAAGCTACACACTTGAAATACGTCCGGCAATGTCCTCCGCGGCCGGGGCAACAAGACTGAGGAACTTGGGCGAGCTTCTCACCCCACAGTTACAACATGAAGGCTGGGGTTTAGTGGCCGACTTTAGAGTGTGCCAGTCCCGCAACAGATACCGAGACACTCTACAGCCGAGCCATAGCGGTGCAGTCGTCTCGTGGCCGCTAAACAGCGTCCTCGCGCAATGAAGAGATGCTGAACCAAGCTCTGCTCAGTTACGTCCACGGCCGCCTTGCCTTAGCCGGCATACTACGATCTGCCTCACACTTCGGCGTCTCTGCTCAACGGTCACGCCTCTCGCCCGGCATAGCCTCCTTGCCAATCAACTTCTTGCTAACCTGAAGGTTATTTCTGAATGGTCGTCGCCTCCTATTATTATGAGTAATATTATCATTATCCATGAATACTGTTATTTTGTGTTCACTCCGTATTCAGTGTGGTCAGCTCATCTGGACCCTTCATAAGTGCTCTTTTCAACCTCGCTAACGCCCGCGGGCCTCACTATATCCATATAAACCTTTCAGGGGGTTGCTTGTGTTCAGGGAAAATAGCTCGAGGTTGTTGATCGGACTCTTCTATCTTGCGTTCTCTTATTGAAACTTTCAACCGACGTCTTGGTGTAAGCTATTCCCCTTCCCTTGTAATACTCACTAGTTTCCTTAGTATGAAGGCAAGAAGGCACACACACCGCGATCCTGTTTAGTCATTTGCGCCCAACTGGCGGGCCTTCGGATGGATGTTTTTATCCACTCAGGAGCGGGCTCCTAATACTGCTGCCCTGACTGGCCCAAAGCCCAGGTTGTCGCCCATGTAATGATCGCGTCGATCCTCCGGATACCATACCTGGAATACATTTCGTCTACTCTACTTCTCGCAGCGAGTCTCTACAGGACGTCCGTGGTCCTGCACTTCCTCCCCAGCATCTCCGCTCCGCCACCTCTCACGACTCACGGCGTCGCCTTACTATCACCGCTCAAATATCCCCTGCTTTCCTTCGTCGTCAGCTGAGGCATTCTTGTCAGTCTCCAATCTCGGCATCGGCGTCTCCACTCTAGTCAACCATAGCTCCTGTCGCCCTCTTGGCCTGCGGAATGTTCTGCGTCATCCAATCATGTCGTGCCTTGCGGTCCGTCACTGATGTTCCCCTGACCTTCTCTTCACGTCCCCGGCTCCCATCCCATCGATACTCCTTTCTTTTGCCCTTTATGATGACTCCGGTTGAGTAGATTTGCACAGCTCTTGCAGTGCATGGTGCCCAAGTCGCCCTTCGCCCTTGTTTCTCCTTGTCTCAGCTTACTTGGTCCCTCAGATGCCCTACGGCCTCCAAGGCGCCTAGGCATCGCCCTTTCCTTCTAGCTATGGCTCAGCCATGCTTGCTTCGATCCTCAGGCGCTTCCCATCTTTCGCTATAAGATGCCCGAGCACCTGCCCTTCAATCGCCCTCATAATCACCCCGACCAACCTCTCAACCGCTCTATCCATCAGCACTTCTAATCCATTCCGCCCCGAGATACGCGACCAATTCGATGGCTGTTCTATCGAAGCTTAAGGGCCCGACCATGTGCGGTCCGAAGACGCACTACTATTGCTGCCAGTGTGGGGACGGCCCACAGAGCATCACGTTGCAACCCGTTTGCATCAATTGTGAGCACAAAGGGGTATGTGATTCTTCGTTCAGTTATGTCTCCAAGGATGCTAATTATCTCCAAGTGCAATGTGTGTAGTTCCGATGGCTCGGAACATGTTCATGCTGAGGACGATCCTCTGCTTCCGTCTTGCGTCGGGCAAGTGTTAGTCAACGCCTTTGACTCGCACGACCACAACTTCCCTCTGATGCCGTCCCCGCGGCCTGCCATACCCATCGTTGACGCTATTGCTACCGGAATGCGCGCTGTTCACCTCGATTTTCTCGATCATCATTCGTCTTCCACCGGGTATCTCCTTGCATACACCCGCGGCAACGACTCGATCCCTTCCGGCGACCCGACTGATGGTGACACGGACTGGGTGTGGTATTGCTGCCATTGCGGCGATGGTGGGCTTGGACCTGTGACGACGGGGTGTCCCATGTGTGGGATACCGAAGTGCGACAAGTGTGTGATTGAGTACGTTAAACGCTAGCAGATAAGCGGATGCGCATTCCTGGCTATAGCGACTTCACAGTATGTCGTGTACTTTCCCTGTGCACATCTGCAAGCTAATGGACGATAGGTTTGCGTTCGTTTGTTTTCCTTTCACACTCTGGGCGCATATGGAAGGTTTACTTCATCATGTAGAAGTTCGTTCGTTCTTTGCATGTAAACCGGCTGCTACATAATCTATGGCCTTTCGGAATACCCTACCACGGTGGTAACTTTATTATCTAGGTTTTCCTATTCATTTCAATGTCTTATCGTATCGAGCGGTGATTCATATGTCCATCATGTTCAGGGGAGTTCTTAGCATTCTAGCAAGCAAGCATCCTGGTGGCGCGCTTGTATCTGAAGACTCACTTCTCCCGCGGGGCTGGACAATTGCTTTGAATTGCGCATCATGGAATTTACACAATGGCTTCTTTTGAAGGCGAAAAACCCCATGCAAATTTCGTCTTAGTTATGGACTCCTCAAGTGCAACATTTCTTTCATGTTTCGCCCCCTCCTAATACCCGTCAACTCCTCATCTCAACACTGTAAGCATCGTGGTCACTCGCCTCACTGTGTCATCTCTCCGCCCAGAACACAGCCCCTCCCGTCCGGTCGCCCTCGTAAAGATCAGCCGTCGCATTTAAGCGTGAAACAATGGCATGGAACGGCGGTTGTGGCGCCGTGCATGGATTTAATAGGCCTGACCTCCTTGTGAGACAAAAGCCGGGGTGGAGCTACTACGAGGGCGCAAAGAAGGGGCGAGCATCATGAGTGGAATACTCACCCCGGACTCCCATGTACAGGCACAAATTTGCAAGAGTGCGACGTCACTTCGTCCGTTCGAGTGGACGCCAGCACTTCCGGAAATGCCGGCGCAGGCTCCAAGTGGAAAGGGGCAATCTCCCTCGTGTGTGACCTTCACCGAGCTCAGCCAACGTGACTTGCAGGCAATGCGGGTGCCCGTAGGCTCCAGCAATAGCGGATTCGGGCAACTCATCCAACCCTGCTTTCCTTCAAAACTGTCGGGCCTCTGGCAACTGTAACTTGACACCAGGTTAACATTGATACCCAAGGCGCATTGCATCGCCCTTTCAGCGTTGTCTATTGCTCTCACGAGTCACCGTGCAACGGCGGTGCGGAAGTGGAGCAGTGCTATCTATGGGCGGCCTCCCAGGCACCAGCATCGCCATTTACCTAAACTGGCAATCATATCCCTCCGTAAGCCTTCTGAGGCCCTTCTAAGATTCAGATTGTGTCGGTGTAGAACAAGTGACGTTGAAAATGAGGCTCGCGGCTTGCAGGAGCGCATATGCAGTTGAGCCTCCGTGAGGGCCAGTTTCCTTGTAATCGGACTTCGCCTGATGCAACTTTCTCATGGGAGGCTGGAATTTATCAAGTGAAAGTGGTCGTGTGGGGAACTTAATCGGTTTCGGGAAGTGGTGGGTATGGTGTGTGGAAGAAGGCGTTGTGTGGTGGAGGGGGGAGGGGTCGATAGCCTTGTTACGCAGCATCGCGGGAGTAAGTCAGCCGCATGCGACTAGGTTGATCGTTGGGGGGCGGTGTAGGGCCTCTAGGCTTTCGTTTCGTCGGAGGGCTAGGGAGAGTTGTTTTGATGTGGAGATGCAGAGATGTTCGTATGAGGTGTAGTACGGGGTCACGTGTTGTTCATGTAAGATCATATCAATTCGAATCATTCTTTGGCGTGGGAAGACCAAAAACGTTTCATAACTGCCTGGAACATAAGCAAGGCTCTTATTTGATATCGGTTGCTTCTTTTAATGCCAATCGATCGTGTTTCTTCATAAATACTCAATTTCTTCTGTAGCTGTACGCTGATTGGCTAGGATCTACTCCCACTACACGAATATGGCAAACCACAAGGAGCCTAACAAATTTCCAGACCCCCACTAGTCTGTCTCTCATGGCAGAACAGAATGTGAGCGTTCAACATCAATGATACGGAAAAGGGTCACCTGACCATCCTTGGGGAGATCTAGCCGATCGCCGCAGGCTGCAGCCCTTCCTTCACCACCAGCTTCCGCGACCTAACGGTCAACATTCGTCCTCGCTTTGTAGTACACATCTTAGCACGTATCCGCAGACGTCTCAAGCATAGGTCATTCATAAGAAGCAACAAACCTCCAAGTATGGCGCAGAATAGCCTAGATCCGAACACCCCGTCTCCTCTCCTCTCTCTTCCCCGTGAAATTCGTGATACAATTCTCGAACTCGTCATATCCTATTCCCGACCACCTCCGCAAGATGTTAGTACGGCAGAGCCTCGGCCGACTCCATCTCCACGATGGCATCCAGAAGATCCATCCGAATTCAACTCTGCGCCTGGCCGATTCGCAGTGTACTTGGAACCGCGTGGGTACATCTCGAACAGTGCTTCTCTTCTCCTCGTAAACCGCCAAATCTCTTCCAAGACAGCTGCGGCCCTCACTCTGTTTCATCCCCCCTACGAACTCGATGTCATCTTCCTTGAGGAGAGCAAGCTGTGGCCAACCTGGTTATCCGTCCCCGCACTCTCAAGTCAGCTCGATCAGGTGAACGCCACAATCCGCATCTCTGGACACCACGATATTCCTTGGCCTTTAGGCAATGGTGGGCCGCCTTGGCAAGTGTGGCCATTCTTCTATCTGCTGGAATATGTGCTGAGGCGCGGACCTGTGCCGCATACCGATTCATCCCTTGACAGGGAAGTTACTATCAAGAACCTAGATCTAAATTTCATTGGTAAGGACGACAAGGAAGAAATCCCTGGCGAGACTCCACCCCCCGCCTCGGAGAATTGGAAGTACACGCGATATCATGCCCAGTCCGCGAGCCTCCAGGACGACGAGACTGTGCAAAAAAAAGTCTTGAGGCCCACCTGGCTCGCTTGGTTCCTTATGCGTCACTGCTTAGAACTTCTTGGCATGACCTATCACACGGCCCAATATGGTGCGATTCTCCATGAGAGGGTCGGGAGTATTCAGTTCAGCGTGAATGGGAAGCGTTTCGCGCACTTTGAGATCGGAACGGTGCTGAGGACACTGGATGACTACGATGCTGGAGCTACTTTCGGCCATCTCCCGAGAGAGGAACGGGTTGCTGCATTTCGGTTGTGGAGGGAGACTACAACAAGGAAAAGGGAAGAGCGTGGGTTACCTATTTGATGACCTTATACGAGAATGGTTTTCTGTCAGCGTTTTACGTACTTCTTTAGCTCTCTTTCCCAGGTGCGTTTCATCTTTTGATCTCTACTTCTAGAAACATAACGGCTTTTCAATACCTAGGAAGTCTACACTTGAGTCACTACGCAAGAAAACCTAAGTATTGGGAAGGATTACAGGGGTATGAATGGTAACGGTTAATATCTAAAACCTATCATTTCACATTGTAATTTACGCTAAACTCTCCTAATTAAGGAAGACGAATGCACGCCCCTTAGCCTCCTCTACCACGTGCTTTAATATCATCCTGGGCCTGCGCCACAACTAGTGTTTGCAGTTGCTTAGCTTACTAGGGTACAGTCCTTAAATATCTAGAAATTAGTAATATAGTATAGAATTCTTAATATATAGTTAATATTTAGATATTATATATATAATATATAGATCTACTATAGAAACGCTTTTCTATATAGATCTAGTATAATTAAGGCCTATATAGGCCTCTTTAATATATATATAGCCTAGCTAGATTTCTATATAGAATTAATATCTATTATTCTTTAAATTCTTATATTATATAATTAGAAATATTATATCTAGTAGCTTAGTTATAGTTCTAGCTACCTTTAAGGCCTTCTTAGAGGGCTATTAAATTCTTAAACTTAATAGTATAAAGCTAGCTAAGGCTATATTCTTATAATTAACTCTTAGTAATAATAGAAGATATTAGCTTCTATAATTAGTAGAATTTTTAGATTATTATAATAATACTAAGCTATATTAATAGTTTCTATAAATTAACCTAATTAGTAATTAATAATAACTATTAATAATAGCCCCTAATTAGTATTAGGCTGGTGTTATAGTATAACCGCCTATTATAAATATTCTTATAAAAATTAAATAGTATAGGTCTAAAGAGCCCTTAGCTAGAATATTACTATAGGATTTTTCTATTCCTTTTAATACTTCTATATAACTAACTACGCGTTCTATTAGCTACTAAAGTAAGAGTAATAGTAGAATAGTAAGAAGAATAATATTATAGCTTAATAGAGCCTAATAATTATATAGTAATTAGAAATCCTTATAAGTTAATTATAAGAAGAAGGTAGAGAAGTCCTTTTAAGAATCCTCCCTCTTTAATAGGATATTAAAAAGCATTTAAGAAAGAAACTTAATATTACTATTTTAGCACCCTTTTCTTACTCTTTACTTTAATTATATTATAGTTATTAACTCTTTTCTACTCTTTTTTATTCTTAGATATTTTATAACCCTTAGCTTTCTTTTATATCTAGTAATAGATATTATTATTCTAATAGATTACCTTCTAACCTTTAAGAACTCTTCTAAAGGCTCTTTTAGTTTAGTACTATATCTTATAATCTATCTAATCTAATATTAGCCTTATAGGCTAAGTAGGCTACTACTCTAGAACCTATTAAGCTACTAGTTTAAGGTTCTTTAATTATTTATAGTAGTACTCTAGCCTATAATCTAGGGCTTACCTATTAAGAGCTATTATTTATACCTTCTTTAGATAGCTATTAATGCTTTTAAGCCCCTATAATAGAGTATATAATAGATTACTAGAAACTAGAACTTTTTAGTTCTATATTAGCTTCTTCTATATAATAGTAGTAGGCTACTATACTAGAATAGCTATAAGCTATAGTTTCTAATTACTATGCCTGCGTTAAGAATATATTAGATAACCTCTAGTAGCAGCCTACTTCTTAAAGTACTACTAATTCCCGGGGTCTATTATTTAACGCTTTCTTAGATTATCTAATACTAGACTATAATAAGCCTTTATTAAAATAAACTATATAAGAGCTCTAATAAGCCTTTAAGAGAATATTAGCTATAAGAAAACCTTATTTAATAGCGCTATCTAAAGTCTTTATAAGAACTCCCGCTATATAGTTAGATAAAGTTAATAATAATATATACCCTATCTAGATAGTTTAAATATATAACTTTATTACTATATAAGTAGACACCTATTAATAGGTTTACTAGTAGATACTAGAAACTTAAAAGATTTAGCTAGCTAGTAGCTATATAGCTAGAACTATAGCTATTTAATAGAACTAAGATATTTAATAGCACTACTAAGGTAATACTAAGTTTACTATATTAAATTAGTTCTTTACTACCTTTAGCCGCCGCTATAAGAGCGTGGATACGCTAGAGTAACGCTAACGCTACTTTAATAAAATAGTATAGATAACTAGTACTTATTAGTTCTTTAATAAGCTTATTAGGGCTACTTATATATACCCTCTTAATATAGCTCTATCTAATCTTAAAGTATATTAACATGCCTGCGTAGATTTAAAACCTAGCCTTAAGTTTTATATTAACGCCTAAGTATAGGCCCCTTCTAATTTTAATAAATAGATAGTATAGGTTGCTACTACTAATAAGTATTAGATCTTCTAGTATAAGAGAATAAGAAACTATTAAGGCCACCTTAATGCTATCTCTAGGGCTAATAAAGAATTAGATAATAATTACTTTTAAGAAACTAATATTAATTCTAATAAATATAAATATCTAGATACTAAAGATAACGCTAAACTAAACGCCTTTAAAGGTAGAAATACTACTAGATCTTAAAAACGCGGTTAAGGCTATAGTAGATATAGTAAAGATAATACTTAATAGAATACTAATACGCGTAAGTACTATAATTATAGCGAGAAGGGCTATATTAAACGCAACTATACTTAGCTAGCTAAGAAGCTATTAGAAAACTAGAAGAGTTAGTAGCCTTAGAGCAATTAACTAATCTAAAAGATAAGACTTCTACTTTTTATAAACTTATAATAGAAAAGAATTAGCCGCCCTTTAATAATTCTTCTAACTAAATTATTATTAAATTAATAGAAGAAAGAATCT